>JAGFNQ010000954.1:260276-326129 GCA_024364735.1 Boesenbergia rotunda | reverse complement strand
ACAAATTGGATTCAAACTTCAGCAGCAAATAATTGTGCAGAAACTGTAATTGAAGTTGCAGGTTTTAAATCTGAAATTTCTGATCAAATTGAATTCAATTCAAGCTTGATTCAATTGCAATGATACACACGAAACCATGTTAAACTTGGCACCAATCAAATGCTGAGTGGTCCTTTGGCACAAAGTGCAGAAATGAAAGAATGCTTGGCACGCAAGAAGTAAGAAACAGGGAATGAGGTTGCGCAGTGATCTAAGAGGAGAGCAAATTGAAATTTCGATTTACCAAAGCTAAACAGAATTCAGGAATGAAACTAAAGTCTAGACTAAGTTAATCCAACTAAATTAGCTCACTAAAAAGGAAACAAACTGAAAAATTCTGAAACTGAAATTCAGTTTCAGAATTGGAATGATACGCAAGCATACAACTAGATTCAGAAATGAATTGCGGCTAAATAAACTGAAGTAACAAGCAATTAGCCACTAACACATTACTAGCTACTTAACTATGCAGAAACCTTAAACCTAATTAAGCAAAAACAATTGCATTAAACAAGTAACAATCTGAAATTCATACAAAAACAGAACAAAACGCAGTGATGGAAATTTACAGCTAATAAACGAAATTAAACAAGTTAAACTACTCTCAATCTCCTAAGCTCAAACTTCTTGGTTGTCAATCAAGAGCTGGCTTCGAACCCTAGGCCAGCAAATCAGTGGAAATCACCTGCATGATGATCTGCTCAAACTGCGCTGTGGGGAAATCCATATCCGACTCCCTTTCTCAATGAATGAGCTGCGATGATGAATTGGGAAGCTTCTAGCTCACTGAGAACCCCTACAAATGGCTGCGAAGCTGAAATGGTGTGGAGAGACAGTCGGTCAGACACGAGACCGAAACCCTCAAATAGCTGCTTCCGGCGCAATTGAGCGAATTCTTCAAAACTACCCCAAAGATCCAAAACTTGATCTGAGGTCGAGATTGAGTGGTCGCGCCCCTTGAATGGAGAAAAAACTAAGAAAAAGAAGAACTCGATGAAAACTATGTTGCGGCGAAGAAGACGCGACAAGGAGAAAGGAGCTGCGCATTTCTGATTAAATAGAAACAAATGGAGGACTCAGATTGCTTTGATAAAATCCAACGGTAGATCATGATCTGATTTGAGCCAAACTTTTATGATGATGATCTGGGGTCAGGATCTGCCTTGTGGTAGCTCGGATCCTCCAGATATGCAACGGATGGTCCAGATCAACTCTATCTATGAATGGACGCTCTAGAACCCTCCTTGCTTGATCCAACGGTTGATTTAGCTCTGATTGGGATGAAACCTTCAGATCTTGATCATAGAGCTTGATCAACCCTAACCCTAGCTCGGATTGCTTCAGATCGTCCCGGATGGCTCAGATCTAGCCGCTCTTGAATCGGACGGCCCGAATTAATCGTAGGCTTGATAATTCGATCCGGCTCACATCCGACTCAAGTTTGACCCAGTATGCCCTAGGTCCTTGAACCTTTGATGCCTACAAAATATATCAGAAAATTAGTGGCCAAATATCCAAAAATTATGTAATTTTGCAATTAAGTCCAAAATAAGATAAAGTTCCAAAACCTAGGGTAAAATCATAATTAAGCAATAAAACATGGGTCAAACATGGATTTAAGCAATTAAATAATCGATAAAATGGTGCTTATCAACTCCCCCACACTTAAGCTTGAGCGTCTCGCGAAACTACTAAATATGTATCCTTTAGGCTTTCTTAAGCATAATTAGAAGCAAATGAAAAGAAATTACCTAAGGTTGTCAATTCTCATAAATCTAAGCTCTATGGATTAATATCTTGTCCTTAAATCAACAACTTAGCCTTTTCATCTATCATGAGTCATTGAGATGAATTTAAATCACTAGCCTTTCAAGGGAAGTTTTGGTGGCTCTCTCTTAAGTTCTAAGTTGGTGATGGAAGTGGAGCTCACTCAAACACATATGCTTCTTGAACTACCATAGGCTTGCTTATTATCTAATCTCCACCATTATTCATGATTAGGATCAACAACTATAAAAACAAAGGAAAACATGAAGAAAATGGTGAGAAATGAAATAAAGACTAAGAAAATAGAAAATTTTGATGGAGTGGAAGACTTGGTTGTTTAAAAATGTTTCCAATGTGCCTTGCCCCTCTTATCAGTCCTCTAGTGATATCAAAAGTGTGGTGGAGTGAAACCTGAATAAATTCCTTTGATTTGGATGAAAAATCCTTTCTTGATTTCAATGTGCCAAGTTTTCCTTTTGTGTGCCACTTGCTCTTTGTTTTGTTCTCCTTTCCTAATTCTTTTATCTTTTCTTTTCTTTTCTTTACTAACATCAGAATGATGGTGGAACAAATCTTCAATTTGGATGAGAGAAACTTCCATGATTTTTGGTACCAAGTCAATGGTGTGCCACTTATTTCTTTGTTTTTCTGTTTCTTCTTTTCTGATATTTTTTTTTCTTTTTCTGTGTTTCAATCTCAGCTCCACAACATTCGGATTCTGATCAGAGTAGCTTCACTCCAAATTTCCGTGAGCTTCAAAGGAGTAACTAGTTGCTGTTTAAGCTTCCAATTTTTTTTTCTTCTTGTCTTTAGCTACAATTTTTTTTTCTGTTTCATGTTTCAAATTCCCCTCCTCGCAGCTACTTTCAGAACTCCCATTCTTCAATTGCTTAACAACAGTTAGCATCAAAGTTTGTATCAGAAAAACAGAAGTTATATCAGCAAACTTGAGAAATTTCTGCATTTGTTCCGAATTGATGATTTGCACTTCAATTTCAGATTTGTATAGATTGGGTTCGGACTTCCTACATTACTGATTTTTCTCATAATTCCAGCTTCCCACGTTTTGATCTAAACCCGTTTTTGATCCAAGATTCATTGATTTCAGATCTGCCCAGATTTCAGATTTTTCACAGCTTCCCTTCACTTGAGATCATGGCATTTATTTTCCTTTACTTCACTTCACTGCTGATTTCAATCAAAAACTTAAATCTTGCTCCTTTGAGGTTGAGTCCAGTCAAAAACCTCTCTGCCAGTTCTGTCTAATTGCAGCTAGGCATTGCTGATTTGATGGAAACACAATTCAGTTTGGATTGATACAAAACTGTGCCAAGACTTCACTCCATCTGATTTCTCCTCTCTTCTTCTGCTTTCTCAGCTTATATTCTCAGTTTTATTGCTCTCCACAACCTCTGATAGCTATCGAGTGGTTTCCTTGCAATCCAATGCAGTTCTTGATTATTTCAGTCAGCTGGATTCCGGCCTCCACACTTAGCAGATTCTCACATGCTGCCTTCAGATTTCAGATCTGCTGCAAACATATTGAGTTCAGGGAGGAAAATTTCTGCATCCTCTGCTTGATTCAGTAATGCAATGCTAAATTAGAAAACATCAGATTCAGTAAAAGTAATTTATACCGAACTGCTTATAAGGAAACAACTTGTTATGGTAAACAATTTCTGCACATTGAACTTGGCACAGATTTCTGCCTAAGTTCCAGATTTTTCCAGCTTGGGTTCAGCTTCAATTCAGCTTGTCTTCAGATGGTACAGCTGCATTTAAGGCTTCCAACAAAGAGTGGCTGATTCCTATCGCAAAGAACAGCTTCAATCCCAACATTTCTGCCCAAAAGTAGCTTCACCGATTTTTTTTTTCTTCATCTTCTTTTGGCGCAAATTTTCTTCATTTGTTGCCATTTTTCTCCTCATTGCAGATTTTTATATTGCATGCCACTTTGATCTTCAAAATGTAGTAAAGAAGCTAAGTCTCCAATGGCTTCCATTTCTCTTGTTCATTCTTGGCACCAAACTCACTCCCTTGGCACCTTTTGGCTTCAACTTGGCAAAAAAAATTTTTTTCGAGTTGAAATGCATCCAAAACTTTAGTCACTCCCCCACACTTGAATCTTTGTTCGTCTCGGGCAAAATAACATCAAGAAACATTCCAAACAACAAGTCCAATGAAAAGTGAGGGTAAGAGTAAGACATAAGTAAAGAAAAATGGAATAAACATGATTTTTGTCAAAATTGAAATGGAAAGGTAAACAAATGGATTAGTTTCTATAGATGTGATCCAATCATTGAAATATGATTTTGAAAGAACCTAAGCAAGTTCTAGAGTACAATAACATAGGTGTGTCACAAAAATAAGGTTAATTCTCACTAGGTCAAAATAATTCATCCCAAGTTCTCAATTAAGAATCTAAAGCAAGTAGTACTCAAGCATCCAAGAATTCATCCATTAGCTCAAATCCTAAGTTTTAACAACCAAATTTAATTTATTTTCAAAAGACTCTAAAATGCTATGGAGATAACCTAGAGGGATATTTTTATTTCTACTCATGCAAGAAAAAGTGACAAAAGAAATATCATGCATTTATTTACAAGGACTCAGTTCAAAGGAAAATTCTAATTCTAGGAAGCATGAGAATGAAAATGAAATAAAAGAAAATACAAGAAAAATCAAACTCCCTTTTATTCTGGTGGACGGAGTCGATCCAAAAGTAGCCTCCACCGTGGTAGTGGAGGAATCTGGGTGGCCGGGAGAATTCGGACTCCCCCACACTTGAATTTCACAATATTTTGCTCTGGTGGCCTCAGGCGATTCAGGTTCAAGAGCCATTCAAGGGATGGAGTGCTTTTAATTAAAGTCAGATCATCTCCTCCTTGATGCCCTTCAGAAGTCCTTCCAGGAGGCTGGAGTCTGTTCAGTTGGAGTACCCACTCCTGAAGTCTTCTGGACCCTGCAAAACAATGTAATACCTCTCTCAAGTGTTCAGGGTCAGAAAGAAATGATATAAATTCAGTCTCTGCATTAAATGAATCCAAAACTGCATCATATTCAATTAAATCAATTCTTGGTGCCTCAATGAAATTTTCAAAATTATTTCCTACCAAATTTGCATCCAGATACTCATCACACATAAAGAAATCAATTTCTGGCTCATCAATAGAAATTTCGCAATTATTTTCAATCAAGGGTGTATCAAGTAATGTGTCACAACCAATCAAATCAATCTCAGGTATTTCCAAAAGTTTTTCACATTCATTTTCAGCATAAGACATAACAAGAGATTCATCAAAATAAATAACATCCATTTTAGGCACTTCTAAAAAATTTTCACTAGTCATATCCACAAAAGATGTATCTAAAGATTCATCATAACATACTACATCAATTATGGGTGCTTCTAAAATTATTTCACTATTCATATTTACAATGGATGTGTCAAGTAATGCATGATGATCAATAAAATCAATGTTTGGTACCTCTATTGGATTTTCACAAACAATCTCTACACAAGGTATATTAATAAATACATCAGAATCAATAAAGTCATCCCTAGGTACCTCACTGTATTTTTCTGAAGAAAGAGGAGAAATACTTACCTGAGTGTGCTGGATAATACCTGGAGGTTCTATAATAGTAGATGTATCTGTGGTCTCCTCCTGGTCAAGTTCATGCTCCTCATCAGCCTCAGGCTCTGGTGGACAATCAACTGGTGATCCTTGGGTGCTTGCTTCCACCATGCAAGTCCCTACACTTTCTGGTTCATTCTCTAAATATTGTGGTGGTCCCTGGGGCTTAGTGCAATCCCCTACACCTATGGAATCATCTCCTCTGCATGCTTCTCCTGTAATATCTGCAACAACAGTATCAGAAAAATTAGGACCACTAATAACACTATCATCAGAAAACAAAAGTCTAGAATGGTCCTGTGGAGCTTCAATTTCTTCTTCTGGAGCTGAAAAATTTGGAATTGGATTTTGAGTAGGAATCTCCGGAGGAATGCATGCTGTAGGTGCCCAGACTTTGATGAGTACGTCATCTTCTTCTTCTTCTATCAAATGTGCAAGATTACTTGAAGAAGGACTTGGCCATGCACTAGGGTCACCTTGAACTGATATAAAATCAACTCCGAGGGATTGTTCTGATTTTTGGGCTTGCCTTTGATGATATTGTACAACTTGTTGATAAATCTCCTCCACCCTTTGTTGTTGCCTAATTTGTTGCAACATTTCCTCGACCTTCTGTTGGAGCACATTTCCTGCACTAGAACTCCCATAGCCTCCTTCGTTAGCATAGCTCCTTGACTGACCTTGAAAGGATGAAGTAGGCTGAAAATTTTGAGCTTGCTGATTTGGTTGAAAACATGGCTGTTGGGGCTGATTAAAGAACTGACTAGAGGGCTGATATGCTGGAAAATTTTGCTGGGAAATGTAGCCTTGAAAGTTCTGATTTTGAGCTGAAAAATTAGGTGGCGAGGGCTGAAAATTCTGCCCTTGAAACCCCTGACCGTAGGGCTGGAAATTTTGATTCAAGGGCTGTGTTGCCTGAAAATTTTGTTGGTTTTGAGCTGGAAAAACTGGAAATGATTGCAAGCCTTGCTGCCCTTGATTATATTGCTGGAATTGAGGTTCGAAATGCTGAAATGGTTGCTGAAAATTTTGACTTGATGGCTGAAAATTTGGTTGATTGGGTTGAAAATTTTGGAAAGGCTGCCCATTCTGAAAATTCTGGAAATTTGGTTGAATTTGCTGAAAATCCGGCTGAAATTGTTGTAGTTGCTGAATTTGAGGCTGACAAAACTGATTTGGTTGCTCAAAAACTGAAAATTGGGGCTGCCCTTCCTGAAATTGTTGGAAATTTGGTTGACTTGGCTGCTGAAATTGGAAGGGCTGACTTGGCTGACAATTAGGCTGAGGTAGCTTCTGGTAAGTAGATGACTGAGCTTTCCATTTTTGTTGGTAGTCCAACTCCTTTAACACAATTCTTAACTCCTCCAATGTCTTTTCTATCTCTTTTGACCCCATTTTGAATTTTGCAACCCTGTCACAAAACAAACAAGAAAAAATGGCAGCAACCGTATACAAATGATAAAGCAACAGAAAATAGAACCCAATGATATGTCAAAAAATATACAAGCAAAAATCAAACAAATCAACTAGTTTCTTCCCCGGCAAAGGCGCCAAAAATTTGACGGGCCCAAACTATGCTGTCACGAATGTGAGTCCATCAAATTTAAATATATAAATGAATGAATGCTGGAAATCCTTTTACAAGAAAAACGTATAAGAATGTAGCAAAGGGGCCACAGGTCGTATTTTTCTCAGGGACTAGTTGAAGGTTTATTTGATTCACGCTTGTATTTAGGTGTCGTTTGTGTTTTCGGGTTTCAAACAAAGATTCGGGTTTGGGGTTCAATTCAGATATGAAAGCACAAAGAAAAGGAATAACTGAATGAAGCAAACTTAAGCTAGATAAATACAATGGAAGACTCAACCAATTGTGACTCAATCAAACCCAAGTGGATTTCAGAATTGGAAATTCTATATCAATTGCACTCCAAATACTAAGTTATTGAAACAAATAGTGAAACCATTATGATTAAAACTGATGCAACATTATAACCATAATTTCCGAAACAACTTGATACAAGATAAATGCCAAAGCTTGACTTGATACAAAGTGAAGCAACTAAAAACTCATATGCAAATTTGGGGAATTAAATTCAGAAACTGACTGGATACAAAACAAACTGATTTCGAACACATTAGCACTCTAAAAAAAGTAGGATTAACTTCAGCACCAACCCAAGACAAACCAATTTGCAAACAAGCTGCCGAATTCAAAGAAAACATCAATTAGAAATGGAACTTGATACACACTTTGCTCTGATACTTTGCAGAATTCAGAATCGCATTGAGTGCAGCAATTCAGAAATGGAATGCAAAGGGAAAATCCAGCAAACAATGCTCTCTTGATACACCCATTCAGAAACTGATACTTGAGAGAGATTTGAATGATTGCAGAAATTGATATTGGAAGGCAGAATTGGAAAACAAAGTGGACACAAACCCAGTAAATATACTGAAATGAATTGCTATTTTGATGATCAGCAAGGCTCAAGTGGAATTCTCATTTAATGGACTCGAAACACATAAGTAAGTGAGCTGAAATTTCAGAGACAAGCTGAAAATTCCAGGAACTACAGCTGCCGAAACTGCAGTAAACTCCAGGAAAACTGAAGAATTTCAGAACTGCAAAGTTGCAACAATGAATTGCTGCATTTTCAGAAATGAAGGGAGGGTATTCGGCTGCAAGTTGGATGCAAATCAAACAAAGCTACTGATGTGAAGTGAATCGATGTGAAGTGAACAAATTGGATTCAAACTTCAGCAGCAAATAATTGTGCAGAAACTGTAATTGAAGTTGCAGGTTTTAAATCTGAAATTTCTGATCAAATTGAATTCAATTCAAGCTTGATTCAATTGCAATGATACACACGAAACCATGTTAAACTTGGCACCAATCAAATGCTGAGTGGTCCTTTGGCACAAAGTGCAGAAATGAAAGAATGCTTGGCACGCAGGAAGTAAGAAACAGGGAATGAGGTTGCGCAGTGATCTAAGAGGAGAGCAAATTGAAATTTCGATTTACCAAAGCTAAACAGAATTCAGGAATGAAACTAAAGTCTAGACTAAGTTAATCCAACTAAATTAGCTCACTAAAAAGGAAACAAACTGAAAAATTCTGAAACTGAAATTCAGTTTCAGAATTGGAATGATACGCAAGCATACAACTAGATTCAGAAATGAATTGCGGCTAAATAAACTGAAGTTAACAACAATTATCCACTAATCAAGCTGACTAACTACTCTACTTGAAAATTTAAATCCTAATTAAGCAAAAACCAATGCATTAAATGAAGTTAACTAATTCTGAAACAAAAACAGAACTAAATTACAGCAGTGATGGAATTACAGCTACAAAAACAGAAATTAAACAAGTTAAACTACTCCTCAATCTTCCCTAAGCTCAAATTCTTCTTGGTTGTCAATCAAGAGCTGGCTTCGAACCCCTAGGCTCAGCAAATCAGTGGAAATCAGCCTCGCATGATGAACTCTGCTCAAACTGCGTCATGTGGGGAAATCCAATCCGAACCCCTTCGATCTCAAATAATGGAGCTGCGATGATGAATTGGGAAGCTTCTGAGCTCACCTGAGAACCCCTACAAGCTGCCCAGAAGCTCAGAAATGGTTTGTGGATGAGATTTCAGCGGTCAGACCACAGAGCCACCGAAACCCTCAAATAGCTCTATCCGGCGTGAATTCGAGCTGAATTCTTCAACTAAACTAACCTCCAAAGATCCAGAAGATGATCTTGATGAAGAATTGAAGGGTCGCGCCCCGGAAATGGAGAAAAACACTAAGAAAAATGAAGAACTCGATGAAGGGAACTGTAGCGGCGGAGACGCGACGAATGGAGCTGCGCATTTCTGATTAAATAGAAACAAATGGACGGCTCAGATTGCTTTGATGAAATCCAACGGTAGATCTTGATCTGATTTGAGCCAAACTTTTATGATGATGATCTGAGGTCAGGATCTGCCTTGTGGTAGCTCGGATCCTCCAGATATGCAACGGATGGTCCAGATCAACTCTATCTGTGAATGGACGCTCTAGAACCCTCCTTGCTTGATCCAACGGTTGATTTAGCTCTGATTGGGATGAAACCTTCAGATCTTGATCATAGAGCTTGATCAACCCTAACCCTAGCTCGGATTGCTTCAGATCGTCTCGGATGGCTCAGATCTAGCCGCTCTTGAATCGGACGGCCCGGATTAATCGTAGGCTTGATAATTCGATCCGGCTCACATCCGACTCAAGTTTGACCCAGTATGCCCTAGGTCCTTGAACCTTTGATGCCTACAAAAATATATCAGAAAATTAGTGGCCAAATAATCCAAAAATTATGTAATTTTGCAATTAAGTCCAAAATAAGATAAAGTTCCAAAACCTAGGGTAAAATCATAATTAAGCAATAAAAACATGGGTCAAACATAGATTTAAGCAATTAAAATAATCGATAAAATGGTGCTTATCACTGTTTGACGAGCAGGCGAGATCCGAAAGGTTCGAGGTCTCCAGACTCCTCTTCACCTCTAAGATGCAGGAAGACACTTTTGTCTCATAGTTTGTGTTGAAGATGTTGGGGTACATTGAGCGACTAAGCACACTTGGATTTGCAATGGATCATGAACTAAGTATTGACTTAATTCTGCATTGTTTGCCCAAAAGTTATTCACAATTTGTGATGAACTATCGGATAAACAAGCTGGAGACTACCATTCCTGAGTTGCTCAACCTGCTGAAGACTATAGAGCCTTCTGTGAAGCAGGATCAGAAGACGGTACTGTTAGTTGGTTCCTCAAAGAAAGGCTCTAAGAGGAAGGCCAAAGAACAGAATAAGGGAAAGAAGAAAAAGGCCAAAGAGACTGAAAAGACCCCAAAAGGCACTTGCCATCACTGTGGCAAGGAGGGTCACTGGCGAAGAAACTGCAAGGTTTATCTTGAGTCCTTGAAGAAGAAGGCATCCGATGCCCCATCCTCTTCAGGTATCTTCGTTATTGAATGTCACTCTGTTTCCTCAACCGCCTGGGTACTTGATACTGGGTGTAGCTCACATATATGTAATGACATACAGGGGCTAAGGAATAGAAGAAGACTCGTCAAGGGAGAAGCGAATTTGCGAGTTGGAAATGGAGCAAAGATTGCTGTTGTTGCCATCGGAACATATTTGCTAAAGCTCCCTACTGGACATGTCTTAGAATTGGATAATTGTTATTTTGTTCCTTCGTTAATAAAGAACATTGTATCTATTTCATGCTTGAATGAAAAGGGTTATCATTTAACTTTTAGTAACAATTATTGTTACATAACTTTAAATGGTGTTCTTTATGGGACCGGAACTTTGTGCAATGATATCTACACGTTAGATTTATCCGGTGACATTTTCAATATCAAAGTTAGCAACAAACGTGCTCGAATAGATAATCAAATAGACTCCTATACGTGACATTGTCGTCTTGGCCATATAAGTAAGAAACGCATGACCAAATTACACCGATATGGAATTCTGGAATCATTTGAACCCGGTTCATTTGATACATGCGAATCATGCTTAAAAGGCAAGATGGCCAAATTACCCTTTTCCGGAAAAGGTAATCCAGTGGGAGAATTGCTTGGTCTAATACATACTGATGTATGTGGACCAATGTCAACTCTTGCACAAGGAGGCTATAGCTACTTCATTACCTTTATCGATGATCACTCACGATTCGGGTATGTGTTCTTGATGAAACACAAATCTGAAGCTTTTAAGAAATTCAAAGAGTTCAGAAATGAAGTAGAGAAACAGCTTGGCAAAAGTATTAAGATACTTCGATCTGATCGGGGTGGTGAATACTTAAGTCAAGAGTTTCAAGATTATCTTAGGGACAATGGGATATTGTCTCAATGGACTCCGCCGTATACACCACAGCATAATGGTGTATCTGAGAGGCGTAACCGAACCTTGATGGACATGGTTAGATCTATGATGAATCATGCAACTCTTCCAAAATCATTTTGGGGCTATGCGCTTAAGACAGCTGTTTTTCTAAACAGAGTCCCGACCAAGGTAGTCTCTACTACTCCATATGAGACGTGGAATAGTAAGAAACCTCACTTAACTCATCTTAAGATATGGGGTTGTCCTGCTTATGTGAAGCGGACTGTATCAGACAAATTGGATGCTAAGTCTGATAAATGTCTATTTATTGGATACCCTAAGGAAACAAAGGGTTACCAATTCTATCATCCCTTGGAACAAAAGGTGTTTGTTTCAAGGCATGCTGTATTTCTGAAAAAAGAATTTCTTTTACAAGAAAATAGTGGGAGTAGTATTGAACTTGAAGAAGTTCAAGAAACTCCAATAGACATTACAGAGACACCTAGTCTAGACCCACAACCAATAACTCATAATGATGAGCTATCGGTTGAACCTAAAACAACACCACTTCTTCGTAGATCTGATAGGACACGCAATATTCCAGAGAGATACGGATTTCTCGTAAGTGAATCGAACGATGAACCTATCAGTTATGATGATGTTCTAAAAAGTTCAGAAAGGGACAAATGGTTTGAAGCCATGAAGTCGGAAATGGATTCCATGTACGAAAATCAAGTATGGGACTTGGTTAACCCACCTGAAGGGATTAAGCCCATAGGGTGCAAGTGGGTTTTCAAGAAGAAAACTGACATGGAAGGTAATGTTGTTACCTTTAAAGCTAGACTAGTGACAAAAGGATATCGTTAGAAACAAGGAATTGATTATGACGAAACCTATTCGCCAGTAGCTATGCTTAAATCCATTCGGATGCTCCTGGCCATAGCAGCTCATTATGATTATGAGATATGGCAAATGGATGTGAAAACAGCTTTCCTTAATGGAAACCTGCTTGAAGATGTATACATGATACAACCTGAAGGTTTCACATCGGTTGACAAAACCAAAATATGCAAGCTTCGGCGATCCATATATGGACTGAAGCAAGCATCCAGGAGCTGGAACATCCGTTTTGATGAGACAATCAAAGAGTTTGATTTCTCACAAAATCCTGACGAACCTTGTGTGTACAAGAAGGTTAGTGGGAGTGCAGTCGTATTCCTAGTATTATATGTCGATGACATATTACTTATAGGAAACGATATATCAGTCTTACAGTCGGTTAAAATTTGGTTGTCCAAAACTTTCTCCATGAAAGACCTGGGAGAAGCAACCTATATCCTTGGGATTAGAATCTATAGAGATAGATCAAAACGGTTGCTTGGTCTTTCGCAATCTACATATATAGACCGAGTGCTAAAAAGGTTTAGCATGTCGGAATTCAAGAAAGGTTACCTTCCCATAAGGCATGGGATCAACCTTTCAAAGTCTATGTGTCCGCGCACAGAAGACGAGAGGATTTGCATGAATAAGATTCCTTATGCATCCGTGATAGGATCTATCATGTATGCTATGTTATGTACTAGGCCCGATGTATCGTATGCTCTGAGCGTCACAAGCAGATACCAGTCTGATCCAGGAATGGATCATTGGGTGGCTGTCAAGACAATCCTTAAGTACTTAAGAAGAACTAAGGATGTGTTCTTAATATATGGAGAAGGAGATATGATAATACGTGGGTATACAGATGCCAGTTTCCAGACAGATAAGGATGACTCCAAATCTCAGTCCGGATACGTATTTATTTTGAATGGAGGTGCAATAAGTTGGAAGAGTTCCAAACAAGACACCGTAGCGGATTCTACCATGGAAGCGGAATATATTGCAGCTTCGGAAGCAGCAAAGGACAGTCTGGATCAAGAAGTTTGTCTCAGAACTTGGTGTGGTTCCAACCATTGATGAAGCAGTGTCGGTTTACTGCGACAACAATGGAGCTATTGCAAAAATAAAGGAACCAAGGTCTCATCAGCGATCCAAACATGTGCTCCGCCGCTATCATCTGATCAGAGAGATTATAAGTAGGAATGATATACAAATTGATAAAATTCCCACTGAAAGGAATTTAGCGGATCCTTTAACTAAGGCCTTGCCTCAAAGCAAGTTTGAGGGACATGTTAGAGCCTGTGGTATTGGATACCGTAGCGATTGGCATTAGGCCAAGTGGGAGTTTGTTAGTAATGTGAGAGAAGTGTCCTAAGGCAATCGCCTTATGAATGTAATCATTTATTTTAATAAATGAATATTCACTATTTGAGTATACATGTTTGTGTATTTGATTGAGATCTTAAACTCATTTACTGAATGTCCGTAATACAATTCACAGCATGAGAGAATTTGTGATGAATTCACAACTAGTGATTATCTCTACATGTGCAATTGTGAAGTATTGAAATTGTCCCTAGTCGATGAATTGATAAATACGGACACTATCAATTCTGTTGAGACGAGCATGAGTTATTCTCTAATCAGCTGATTCTCACTGGTTGGTGACATTGGGATGTCCGGAGATAAACATGAATGCTAGTTAAGGGAACTAGTTCATTGGAGTGACTGGCTGTAAAACTTCATATGGTAATCTACATATAGATATGTCAATGAAGTTCTTACTGCAGCTTAAGTGCGATGTTCCTTTGACTTGCGGTGTTCAAGTCATCTTGGTCATGGAGACTTATACTTTGACATCTTAAGCAAGCATCTCTAAGGAGGTGTGGACCCAGGATGGTTGGGTATAAGCCGAAGTGCCCGAAGATGTTTGAACAGCCTACAAAGGATTCACCACTCCTTGCGAGGAGATGTATACCCAAGGCCTATCGTCGGATTGTTACTCGAAGCCTCTGGCCAGAGCATCACATGTTCAGAGTATGAATCTCTTAGAAACATGAGAGTAACTAGAATCCGTAGGACGAGAAAAACATTGCTTGGGCTAGGTGTGACGTAGTCAGCCTAGTGGGGACTGACACACATAGACCGTGTCCTGAACCAAGTGGGTATAAGATGGTGAAGGGAATGGGGCACGATTCATTATAGCTGCTGAAGGGTTTCAGAATAATTTCTGAGGTCAACCGTTGATCTTTCGATTAATTGGGGATCATGATGTACTACTAGGTGCCACTCATGATCATTCTATAATTGGTTAATTATAGACGGCCAACATAAATTGAAAGTCTATTTAGTCACACGCACTACGAGTAATCCGAGGGATTTAAAACGAGTTGAAAATTAGATTTTCCACGTATTATTACTCGCAAGTAATTTATCATCCACGTAAAGAAATAAGTATAACAAATTTGCTCCCACTGAACTTGATATATATGCACTGATCGACGGGGTTTTTCTTAAATCCAAAAGAGATAACCACTTAATCAAATTTCTGGTACCATTGACGGGATGCCTGTTTCAAATCATAAATGACCTTCTTTAATCTACATACTAGGTGCTTTGAGTCTAAGGACCCAAAGTTTTTTTATTGCACCATATATATAAATTTCTTTATGTCTCCATTGAGGAATGCAGTCTTTACGTCCATTTGGTATATCTCCAAATTATAATGAGCTATAAGTGTCATGATTATCCTAAGGGAGTCTTTCATTGACACAGGTAAGAAAGTCTCTTTGTAATCAATGTCTTCCTTCCGAGTGAATCCCTTGACAACAAGACGAGCCTTATACTTTTCGACATTGGCCCCTTAAATCACGTTTGATTTTAAATATTCATTTACAACCAACAGGTTTCAAACCTTCAGGCAATTCGACAAGTTCCCAAACGTCATTATCCGCCATAGACTTCAACTCTTCTTGCATGACGTTAATCCATCTTTCAGGGTTAGAGCATTGTTTGACTTCTTGAAAAGATGTAGAATCACATTTCAACCCTATGTCAAAATCATGCTCTTGGAGATAATTATAATCACGAAAAATTATGGTACTTTGTTCCCTTGTGGATCGCCTTAAATGCACTTATGTTTAAGATGATTGAGGTATTTGCTCATAATATGAGGCAATACCTTAATTTCAATGGTAGGCTCATCTAATTGCATTGGAGATGTCATGAAAATATTTTGGTTCACTACGCTCACGGGATGTGTAATACCCATAATGTGCGGTATGGTAACCATACCACTACTGATTGTACTAGTAGTGACCTCAAGAGGATCGCCAATTCTTTTCTCAAAAGATATTTCCCTGATTTTATCACTCTCACTATTCTCAATGAATTTGGCATTTTCTATTTTGAAGAAGGATCTGTTGGTGACGGAAGCACCAAAGTCAAACCGGTGTTTTGATAATGGCAAAGGGTTCAAAAGTTAAGGTGTGTTGTGATCTAACAAGGTTAATCAAGTATGCAGGAAAAGTCTTAGGTACACTAGGCACTAAGTCCTGGTTCAATGAATTGGGCACTAAGACCTGGTGAGTGAAGCTGGGCACTAAGACCTGGTGAGTGAAGCTAGCCACTAAAACTTGGTGAGTGAATCTGGGCACTAAGACTTGGTCGGGGACTGGGCACCAAAGACCTGGTGAGTGAAGCTGGGCACTAAGACCTGGTGAGTGAAGTTGGGCAAAAGTCCAACCGGAGGAGCCGGTTGGCAAATAGGTAAAATCTCTTGAGAGGAGTAGGTGAGGACGCGTTCCCCCGTGGAGGAAACATTAGGCGTCGGTTCGACCTAAGGTTCCATTTGGGAAGCCCAAAGTTAGAACCAAAACAGCTCAGGCTGTAAATCATGATGAAATCTATACTATTTATATGTTTCTTGAGTTTTGGAACTAACCCTGGTTGCAGGAATGAAGGAATGAAGATTTCTGCTCCCAGGCGCCTCAATGGTGTGAGGCACCCTACTGGGCTAGGCGCCTGTGTTGAGACAGGCGCCCCAGACAAAGGGGTAAATCCAGGCACTTCGAAGCAAAGCCTCAAGACAGCATATGAGGCGCTTGTGTTAACACAGGCACCCCAGTTAGCTCAGGCGCCCTGGTTGAGGGGATAAGCGTTGGACGAGTCTGCGGATTGAGTTTCGCGTAGCAAGGGCCACGTGTCAGGCACCCCCTTCAACACAGGCGCCCCAGCTACGAGTATAAATAGGGGTTCACCCCCTAGGCTTCAGGACAACAATTTCCAACGCATTCTTCGACGCGCTCTGCTCCGAAACACCCCGTGCTCAAGATTCAAGCGCCAACGACGACCCGCGACTATGACACTCCGATATTCCGATCGTCGGTATAATTTAGTTTAATTGTTGTAATCCTTTTATTCTATATTCGAACTTCTACTTGTAATTATTTGACGAAATATAGATACTGGGCTAGGCGCCTGTGTTGTGACAGGCGCCCCAGACAAAGGGGAAAATCTAGGCACTTCGAAGCAAAGCCTCAAGACTGCATATGAGGCGCCTGTGTTAACACAGGCGCCTTGGTTGAGGGGATACGCGCTGGCCGAGTCTGCGGATTGAGTTTCGCGCAGCAAGGGCCACGTGTCAAGCGCCCCCTTCAACACAGACACCCCAGCTACGAGTATAAATAGGAGTTCACCCCCTTGGCTTCAAGACAACAATTTCTAATGCATTCTTCGACGCGCTCTGCTTCGAAACGCCCCGTGCTCAAGATTCAAGCGCCAATGACGACCCGCGACTGCGACACTCTGATCTTCTGGTCGTCGGTATAATTTAGTTTAATTGCTGTAATCCTTTTATTCTGTATTCGAACTTCTCCTTGTAATTATTTGACGAAATATAGAATTGCCCGTCGTAAACGGTCAAGGACCGTGGGCCTTGGAGTAGGAGCCGACCGCGGCTCCGAACTAAGTAAAAACAAATGTGTTCGCTTTGGTTTTTCTTTTCCGCTGTGCAATTACTCTTACGATTTTCGAAGAATTTTGTCAAACGATATTCACCCCCCCCCCCTCTATCGTTTCTAACCGATCCAACAGGATCTATTAAAGTGATCATAAAATTTATACCCTCTTGATTTCTGAGAGTAACCTTTAAAATTACAATTAACTATTCTTGAGTCCAATTTTCTTTCATTAGGTTTGTAAGGTCTAGCCTCAGCTAGACAATCCCAGACATGTACATGCCTAATGTTAGGCTTCCTACCCGTCCACATCTCGAATGAGGTTTTAGTTATTGCTATACTAGGTACTTTGTTAAGTAGGTAAATTGTAATCTTGAATGTCTCACCCCACAAAGAAACCAATAGAGAAGTGAAGGCAATCATACTTCTCACCATGTCTTTTAAGGTTCAATTGCGAAGCTCGGCTATACTATTCTGACTGAATATATCAGGGATGGTATACTGAGGCACGATCTCACACTCAACAAGATAGTTCACAAAAGGTCATAGACATTATTCACTTGATCCATCATATCGACTGTAATATTCTCCTCCATGATCAGATCAGACGACTTTAATTTTCCTACCTAGTTGAAGTTCAACTTCGGCTTTAAAAATTTTGAACATGTCCAAAGATTGCGACTTCTCATGAATAAGATACAAATAGTCAAATCTGAAATAATCGTCTATGAAGCTAATAAAATATGTGTGTCCATTCCAAGATGCCCTAGGGAATAGTCCAGAAATGTTTGTATGTATTAGCTCCAAAATGTCACTACAACGGCTAGCCCCTTGTTCTTTTTGTTAGTGATCTTCCCCTTAACACACTCTATGCAGATATCAAAGTCTGACATGTCAAGGGAATAGAGAATTCCATGTGACATTAACCTTCCTAGGCATTGTTTGGATATATGTCCTAAATGCCTATGCCACAACATGGAAGAATTCTCATCTGTCAATTTATGTTTCGTACATATACTATGCATTATTACGTTGTCAACTGTAGGAGTAAAGGTGTTTAATTTGTAAAGCTTATCAACCAAGGAACTATTGTCAATCAAAATAGAATTAAAGAAAATACTAAACATTTCATTTCCAAATGAACAAAAATAACTGATTTTTTCAAACAAGAAATTGAAATTAAGTTTTATCTGAAAGATGGTATAATAAAAGTATTTTCTAAATCCAAATAAACATTAGTTCTTAAATAAAGCTTAAAAACACCAATAGACTTGACTGCAGCCTTCTTCCCATTACTCGTATAGTTGTATCTTTCACCATCAAGCAAAAGTCGGCTCCTGAGACAACCTTGCATAGTGACACATATATAAGTAGTAGCACCAGTGTCTATCCACCAAGTGTCAATGGATATAATAGCTAAATTGACTTGCAAACTAACAAAGTTGAGAAGTTTACCCTTCTATACTCGCCAGTTGGCATACTTAAGACAGTTTTTTTTCATATGAGTTTTCTTCTTACAAAAGAAATAAGTGTTGATGTAGTCTGACCCGATTGTTATTTTGGTGTTAACATCGATTTAAGTTTGGTTGAGTAAATTCGTAATAAGTCCTGGTCGGGACTAGGCACGAAGTGAAGGAAATCCTAGTGAGTGAAGCTAGGTGAACGAAACCCCGGTGAGTGAAGCGGTGAGTGAAGCTGGGTGATGGAAACCCCGGTGAGTGAAGCTGGGTCCTGGTGAGTGAAATCAGGTGACGGAAGCCCCGGTGAGTGAAATCGGGTTCCGGAAACCCCGGTGAGTGAAGCCGGGTCCTAGCGAGTGAAGCCGGGTGATGGAAACCCCGGTGAGTGAAGCCGGGTCCTAGCGAGTGAAGCTAGGTAACGGAAACCCCGGTGAGTGAAGCCGGGTCGTAGCGAGTGAAGCTAGGTGACGGAAACCCCGGTGAGTGAAACCGGGTCCTAGTGAGTGAAGCTAGGTTGAACAAAGTCCTGGTGAGTGAAGCTGGGCATGAAGTCTTAGTCCGGGGGACTGAGCATGAGTCAGCCAAGTGGTTGGATCGGTCTGGAGTCCGATCAGAAGTTGGCACCAGCTCCCTTGTTAATGGATCGGTCTGGTGACCGATCCAGGGAGTCTAATCATTCTGGTGAACAATCAGGGAGAGAACAGAAACATTCTATATGGTTTCTGTGTGGTTTCTGATCATTCTGGTGAACGATCAGAAAGGGATCATAGAGTCTGGAGAAAACCCCCTGATCGGTCAAAGAGACCGATTCAGGGTCCTCCTGGACCGATCAAGAGGGTTCCTGATCGGTTCAGAGGTGACCTGATCGGTCACTGTGACCGATCAGGGCACAACTTGATCGGTCAGGTGACCGATCAGGTGCCTTTGGTTGGAAAGACTTGTGGGTTGTGGCTTGAAATCCCAGTAAGCTGGTGAATCGGTCTGGTGACCGATCCTCGATCCCTGATCGGTCAGTGTGACCGATCACAGAGTCACTGGATCGATCAGGCAGGAGCCTGATCGATCAGGACTTCACTGATTGGTTCGAGTGACCGATCAGTGTCTGAACTTTAATTTGAAAACGTTGTCAGACTTCTGATAACGCTTCTGATTTCTCTGATACACTACTGATTTACTTTTGATTTGTTGTGCTAAGCCTCTGTTGAGTGTGCAGGTGAGACAGGGATGACTCAAACCAAGAAGGAGGGTCAATTGGTGACTTTCGCTTCGGTCAGGTTTGTCCGTTTTCCCTTCGCAAGATTCAACGGCTTCTGGCGCGAGCTGGCAACTATCTGGCGTAGCTGCCAACTAACCTGAGGCTCGGCTGAAGAGGTTTCAGTGGACTGAGCCCAGTAGAGGTCAGGTGATGATGGAGCTGTGATCAGAGGTGGTTGCAGACGCGCCTGGTGGTGACCTGCTGATGAGCAGAGACTTAAAAGAAGGCTGGCGAAGAAGAGAGGCAGAACTTAGAGAACTTGGAATCAGTTTTGAGAGCTTCGCAAGTTGATCAGCAAGCAGACACAAAGAGCTGAAGGTTCTTGCATGAGAGTTGTGCTGGGTTGAGCTCTGTGAAGTGTTCTCTTCTCTTTGCGCTTTCTTTGCCTGTGCTTAAGCTTGGTCTGTAAGTTCTTTCTCGATCTTTGTGTGCTTAATCTGATATCATTCTTGAGACTGTTGTGGAGAGGTTTCTCCACCGAGAAGGAGGTTCTATTCTATCCGGATTTCCGGGGCTTGATCTGCCGACGATCAAGGGATCGCCCACCTCACGGGCACGCCAAGGAGTAGGGGCAAGTTATCCCCGAACCTTGTAAACCCTCCTTATTAGCGGTTGGTTTGTGTTCTGTCTATTTTTGTGTTCTTTCTTTCTGTATTGTTTCCGCTGCTATCCTAATCGTAGAAAGAAAGAAAAGTTCAAAGAAGCAAGTAGTTTTGTGTCTGGCTATTCACACCCCCCCTCTCTAGCCATCCAAGGTCCAACAAGTGGTATCAGAGCCTGTGGCTCTTTCAAACGGACTAACACCCAAGAGCATAGAAGAATGGCTATGAGGGAAGGATTCAGCACCAACAGACCTCCATTTTTTGATGGAGCCGATTTCCAATATTGGAGATCACGAATGGAGTATTACTTGAAGACCAACATCGACATGTGGTTCTTAGTCAAGGAGGGTTTCTCCCCTCCAAAGGATGCTGAGGGAAAAGAGCTCGAGTTCTCAAGGTGGTCGACAGAACAGACAAGGAAAGGGGAAGCTGATGCAAAGGCTGTGGTCACCCTGTAGTGTGGGATGACCAAGGAGCAGCTGATCAGAGTTGGCCCCTTCACCAGTGCCAAGGACCTATGGAACAAGCACATTGAGCTCCATGAAGGAACTCGAGATACCCGGACTGCCAAGAAAGATCTCCTTCTCAGCCAACTCCAGAACCTCTCAATGGAAGAAAATGAAATGGTAAGTATGCTTCATGGTCGGTTCAAGGAAATCTTCAATGGCTTACATTCGATCAATGAGAAGGTAGAGAACCGAGACTTTGTAAGGTATGCCCTCAAATCCTTCCGTAGGAATGCCTTGTGGTCATCCATGGTGGATGCTTACAAGATTTCCAAGGATCTTTCTATTGTTAAATTAGAGGATTTATTTTGTGAAATGGAACTACATGAGATTGCTAACCAAAGCCCAAAGGAGAAGGGTGTAGTTTTTGTGGCAGGGGACAGAAGAAAAAAGAAGAAGGAGAAGAAGAAGGAAAAGGAGGAGAAGAAGAGCTTCTGTCACATGGCTCTCATGGCACTAGAAGACTCAAACAAGGAGAGTGATAACGAATCAAGTGACTCCTCAACCGCGGCTTCATCATCTTCGGATGATAAAGAGGTAATCTCTCCCGAATTAGATAAGTGTTATAGAACCATAGCATGCTTAACTAACTTACTTAAAAAATCTAAGAACAAGGTTAAATTATTGAAATTGGAAGTAGAAAAATGGAAAACTTCTAAGGATGATAACATAGATGATTTGCATGTTAAGGTTCTTTAGGATGAGAACAAGGGCCTAAGGAGTGAAGTTGAAAAACTCAAGAATATTCTTGAGAAGTTTTCAACTAGCTCTAAAACTTTAGACATGATCCTCAATTCTCAAAAAGCGGTTTACAACAAGGTTGGTTTAGGTTTCCAACCTAAAGAACCAAGCTTCATGTCATTAATGTCTAGAACCCATATTAGATCACCAAATGATTCTAGGGTTCATAGACTTAAGAAGAAAATGACTAAGGCATGGGTGCCAAAGACCTTCATTGTAGATGCATTAGGTCCCAAAGTTTGGGTACCTAAAACATCTATATTTCGAATTGTATAGGCATTGGTTGAGGGGGAGCATCTATCAACATGGGTGGTTGATAATTGGTGCTCCAAACACATGGTCATTTCTAGTTAGGGATGTGCTTACATTTCCTCCACTTAATGGATAACCATTTACTACCTATGAGGAATGGTTCTTTTTCATCTCGAATTTAGATGATTGGAGTTAAGTAAATGGAAATCATAAACTCCATACACAATATAGATACATGAAAATTTTTCCCATTTACTCTATTTATTGGTGTCACTGGAAAATTTTCTCAGTTGTATTTGAATACAATTGGGACTATGATTTATCAAGATTACTCCAATCTAATTAGGTCTATGTTAAGACAAATGAACTTGATATAAACTTGGGACTAGGGATTATCAAAATTGATGTGTAATTTGAATCTGTACTTTGTTCTTCTCCCACTACCAAGAGATTCGATAATAGAATCCGATTGTACAATTACCTGACACATTGGCTAGGGCTCTAGTCTAGGTTGGGTTGTTATGATGGTTTTGATTTTGGATCAGTTTATGAACTTGAGTTCTGTTTTTGAAGTATTGATGAAATGGTTTGATCCATGTAGATGAATTTGGTTTTGTTCTGTTATTAAGTTCATGCCATGAGCTGTTTTTGAAAAAAAAAAAACTAAGGGATTTAGATTTTTTGTGTTAGAGACTTGATCACATCTATTATTGATGCAGTCTGATCTGGAATGTATCAGAGTTTCAGAAATTTTTCTGAAATATGATCGTCCACAGATAAATTAGAAATTTTTCTATATCAATCATCAACGAATCTGATCGATCAAGGAGACCAATCAGGACTATGTGTCCTATGTAGGTGCATTAATTATTGTCATATGAAGCATATACATTGTTGTCATGATACATTTATGGTATATACCTTCATATGCAATTCAACACTTACCTTTGGTTATTTTGGGTTTGGGAGAGACCCGTGTTTAAGAGGGAGTTATGTTAAAATTTAATAACCATACCCTTTTCCGTGTTTGACAAAGGGGGAGAGAATGGTTGATTAAGTTTAGGGTTTATTAAAATTTAATTATTGTAGGGGGAGGACTTTGATTCCCTTGCGATAATAAAAATTGACTTCATTTGATCTCTAATACCTAAACTTAAATCGGGTTGTCAAACAACAAAAAGGGGGAGATTGTTGATGCAGTCTGACCCGATTGTTATTTTGGTGTTGACACCGATTTAAGTTTGGTTAAGTAAATTTGTATTAAGTCCTGGTCGGGGACTGGGCACGAAGTGAAGGAAATCCTAGTGAGTGAAGCTAGGTGAACGAAACCCCGGTGAGTGAAGCCGGGTCCCGGTGAGTGATGTCGGGTGATGGAAACCCCGGTGAGTGAAGCCGGGTCCCGGTGAGTGAAGCCGAGTGATGGAAATCCCGGTGAGTGAAGCCGGGTCCTAGTGAGTGAAGCCAGGTGACGGAAACTCCGGTGAGTGAAGTCGGGTCCTAGCGAGTGAAGCTAGGTGACGGAAACCCCGGTGAGTGAAGCCGGGTCCTAGCGAGTGAAGCTAGGTGACTGATGGGCCCGAAATACTAGATTAAGTTGTCACGGATGTGGGTCCATCAGAATTTAGAATATTTATAAAAATGCTGGAAACCCTTTTTGCAATCAAAATATGAAAACGTAGTAAAGGGGCCACAGGTCGTATTTTTCCTCGGGACTAGTTGAGAGTTTGTTTGATTCGAGCTCATGTTTATGTGTCGTTTGTGAATTTGGGTTTCGAATGTGATTTGGGTTGGAATGCGAGTAGGAATGGAAAGGAAATCACTTAACTGAATGAACTAAACAAGTTGTGTTGCAATTAATAACTCAACCAATGAAAAGCTACTCAACCAAGGCAACTTAACTAAATTTGGGAAA
Organism: Boesenbergia rotunda; assembly: GCA_024364735.1. Lineage (NCBI taxonomy): Eukaryota > Viridiplantae > Streptophyta > Magnoliopsida > Zingiberales > Zingiberaceae > Boesenbergia > Boesenbergia rotunda. The sequence goes on along the minus strand of JAGFNQ010000954.1, from coordinate 302,266 downwards.
CAAATCTGAATTTAATGGCAGCCCAAATGCTAAGCAAGTGAATTAGAACAAGGCTGAAATTTTCGATTAAAGCTAATGCCAAACACTTAAAGCCTAATTGTAGAGTTGAAACTTGCTATTAATGCCGAAATGGAAGTTGGAATTCAAACTCAACCATGCATGAAACGAACTATCTCCCAGCTCACTAACACACTGAAAATTTCACTTGATTTGGCACCTATCACTGCCAAAACTGTTCTTGATACAAAGTGCAGCAGCTAAAACTAATACTCAGAATGAAGCTTAAAATTAAAGAAATGAGCTGGTTGTGAAACAAGTTGAATTCGAATGCAATAGCTCATTAAAAGGGTTGTTTAACTACAGGAATTAAAGCTCAAAACCATGAATTATTAACTGAATCTTCACCTAAAACAGATTCTATAGAGGGTGCCCACTTGATACGCAAGGGAACACCCTTTGTGCCAAAAGCTTAACTAAATTCAGCTCTATAAATCGATGGGTAGCAATTGATGTGCAGCAATTGGATGGAAACAAACAATTAGAATACAAACTTCACTAGCAACCGAAAGTGCAGAGATTATAGTGGGCACGCAAGAAAAGACTGCTGCGCAATTTGAAACCCAGTTCAGAACTCAATCTCAATTGCTTTGGGATGAAACAACTGCAAGGGTAGTTCAGAAGTGGAAACTGAGCTAATTTGACACAATTTCAGAAATATTAACTGAAGATTTCAGAAATGAGGGTGTCCAATTCAGAAACAATTGAATGGAAGAAATGGATTCAGAAATGCAGAACGTTAATGGAAAAATTACAGTAACAAAGCAAATGCGGGAATGCAGAACTGAACGCAAACATTAAGAGGCAAATCCCATGCTAAAACTCACAAATCAGATTGCAAAGTAACACTAATGTTCAGAAGAGGCTCAGACAAAAGGGATTCTCACCAACACACAATTAAGAAACTATCATGAACACTTGCAGAAATAAAATTGATAAGCAAGAATTAACTGATACATTACAAGCTAAGTAACCAGCAATGAAACATAAATGGAAACAAGCTCAGAAACGCATTAGCACACTAAATTCTGTATTTAATCTCTGGAATTGAACTAAACACAAATTGAATTCAATAGAAACTGCACAAAATCAGAAATGAAACTTGAAGCACGCAACAGATAAAAGAGATTGCAGAAATTACACTATGCGAAGCAAACTAAAATTAAATCCATTACTCACTGACAAACCACCTATCTAATACTTGCAAACTTCAGAACTGAAACCTAATTACAACTGAAGCAATTCAGAACAGGAAGCTAAAGCAGTTGATATGAAAACAGAACAGAAATGACAGAATTCGAAATTACAGCTAATTGCAATGGAATTAAACTAAGCAAAGCCTCAATCTCTCATCTCAGCTCACGAAATCCTTGCTGTCACTCAAGGATGAGCCTCCAATTGAGAAAGAAACGATCCATGAACGAAAACTAATCAGCTGATACAAAATTCAGTAATGGAACAAACTGCAGAAATGAAATTACATCTAAAACTCGAAAATTCAATAAGAAAACTATCCTCAATCCTTCCCTAGCTCAAATCCTCCTTGTTCGTCACGCAAGGGCTGGCCTCGAACCCCTAAGCTCAGCAAACCATCAAGAATCAGTCTCTGCGAATCGAATCCAAGCTCAACTCTGCTCAAACTGAAATTCCCATTCGCCTTCTTCAATCCAGCTGCTTCCAACTGCGATGGTGATTCGGGGTTGGTCAGAGCACTCTAGGGAACCCCTCCAGATAGCTCCGGCGGATGGAAATGGAGCGCAACTGAGATCGAAGGCAGCAAATGGCAGAACCGAAGAAACCCTCTCTCAGCTCTGTTTCTTGGGCAATTTAGAGCTGAAAACTTCACTAGACCTCCTCTTGATGATCAAGAACTCGACCTAACCAAGGAATTGAGGGGTCGCGCCCCTTGAATCGAAAAACTACTGAAGAAAAAACTAAGAACAATGAAGAAGAAGGTTGCGGCAAGGAAGACGCGACGAGGAGAAGTGCTGGGAATTTTTGATTAAGTAGCTAGCAATGGACGGCCCAGATTGATCGAGGAAATCCAACGGCTGATCTTTCTCTGATTTGAGCCAAACTTTGAGGATGTTGATCAGGGGTCAGGATCTGCCTCGTGGTAGCTCGGATCCTCCAGATGTGCAACGGATGGTCCAGATCAACCTAATCTTTGAATGGACGATCTAGAGCCCTCCGAGCTTGATCTAACGGTTGAATGAGCTCTGATTGGGATGAAACCTTCAGATCTTGATCAGAGTGCTTGATCAACCCTAACCCTAGCTCGGATTGCTTCAGATGGTCCCGGATGGCTCAGATCTAGCCGCTTTTGAATCAGACGGCCCAGATTACTCCAAAGCTTGATAACTCGATCCGGGTCCACTTCCGACTCAAGTTTGACCCAATATGCCCTAGGTCCATGAACCTTTCATGCCTACAAAAAATAGATCAAAAATTTAGTGGCCGAATAATCCAAATATGTGTAAATTTGCAATTAAGTCCAAAATAAGGGTAAGTTCTAAAACCTAGGGCAATTTCACAATTAAGCAATAAAAACATAGGTCAAACATGGATTTTAGCAACTCAAATAATCAATAAAATGGTACTTATCAGTGACGAAAACCCCGGTGAGTGAAGTCGAGTCCTAGTGAGTGAAGCTAGGTTGAACAAAGTCCTGGTGAGTGAAGCTGGGCATGAAGTCTTGATCCGGGGGACTGAGCATGAGTTAGCCAAGTGGTTGGATCGGTCTGGAGTCCGATCAGAAGTTGGCACTAGCTCCCTTGTTAATGGATGATCCAGGGAGTCTGATCATTCTAGTGAAAGATCAGGGAGAGAACAGAAACATTCTGTATGATTTCTGTGTGGTTTCTGATCGTTCTGGTGAACGATCAGAAAAGGATCAAAGAGTCTGGAGAAAAACCCTGATCGGTCAAAGAGACTGATTCAGGGTCCTTCTAGACCGATCAGGAGGGTTCCTGATCGGTCTAGAGGTGACCTGATCGGTCACTATGACCCATCAGGGCACAACCTGATCGGTCAGGTGACCGATCAGGTGCCTTTGGTTGGAAAGACCTGCGGGTTGTGGCTTGAAATCCCAGTAAGCTGGTGAATCGGTCTGGTGACCGATCCTCGATCCCTGATCAGTCAGTGTGACCGATCCTAGAGTCACTGGATCGATCAGGCAGGAGCCTGATCGATCAGGACTTCACTGATCGGTCCGAGTGACCGATCAGTGTCTGAACTTTAATTTGAAAACGTTGTCAGACTTCTGATAACGCTTCTGATTTCTCTGATACACTACTGATTTACTTTTGATTTGTTGTGCTAAGCCTCTATTGAGTGTGCAGGTGAGACAGGGATGACTCAAACCAAGAAGGAGGGTCAATTGGCGACTTTCGCTTCGGTCAGGTTTGCCCGTTTTCCCTTCGCAGGATTCAATGGCTTCTGGCGCAAGCTAGCAACTGTCTGGCGGAGCTGGCAACTGACCTGAGGCTCAGCTGAAGAGGTTTCAGTGGACTGAGCCCAGTAGAGGTCAGGTGATGATGGAGCTGTGATCAGAGGTGGTTGCAGACGCACCTGGTGGTGACCTGCTGATAAGCAGAGACTTAAAAGAAGGCTGGCGAAGAAGAGAGGCATAACTTAGAGAACTTGGAATCGGTTTTGAGAGCTTCGTAAGTTGATCAGCAAGCAGACACGAAGTGCTGAAGGTTCTTGCGTGAGAGTTGTGCTGGGTTGAGCTCTGTGAAGTGTTCTCTTCTCTTTATGCTTTCTTTGCCTGTGCTTAAGCTTGGTCTGTAAGTTCTTTCTCGAGTTTTTGTGTGTTTAATCTGATATCATTCTTGAGACTATTGTGGAGAGGTTTCTCCACCGAAAAGGAGGTTCTATTCTATCCGGATTTCCAGGGCTTGATTTGCCGACGATCAAGGGATCACCCACCTCACGGGCACGCCAAGGAGTAGGGGCAAGTTATCCCCGAACCTTGTAAACTCTCCTTATTAGCGACTGGTTTGTGTTCTGTCTATTTCTGTGTTCTTTCTTTCTGTAGTGTTTCCGCTGCTAACCTAATCGTAGAAAGAAAGAAAAGTTCAAAGAAACAAGTAGTTTTGTGTCTGGCTATTCACACCCCCCCTCTCTAGTCATCCAAGGTCCAACAATAAGTGGATTCCTTATCCTACTTCTTGTGCTCTTTATGGTTATTGCTTCTAATATCTACAGTTTATTTTCCTTTTCCTTTATTATTGATCTTTTTTCGCTTCTTGCTCGTACTTTAAGAACCAGATTCTAAGTGAGCACTCTCAAATGTCTCAATTTTCAATCTCCTCTCCTCTTGCACGCATTGAGCAATGAGCTCATTTAATGTCTATTTTCCTTTCGAGTATTATATAATATCTTAAAAGGAGTGAACTATACATGCAAAGGCATCAAGATGAAATGTACTAACATACTCTTAGACATATCGAGTTTTAGTACTTGTTGTTGGGAATGAGATGGCTATAGAGGGGGGGTGAATATAGACAATCGCTTGCCCCTTGTCAACTTATCACGATTTCTGCAACTCAAATATCAGTAGCACAGCGGAAAGAGTGGAAAACAGAGTATGCAGAAAAAACTAAATGAGAGCGAAACAAACACAACTAGCAAGATCGCTAACAAGGAGGGTTTACAAGGTTCGGGGATAACTTGCCCCTACTCCTTGGCGTGCCCTTGAGGTGGGCGATCCCTTGATCGTCGGCAGATCAAGCCCCGGTCAACACCGGATATGAAGCAACCTCCTTCTCGGTGGAGAAACCTCTCCACAGCGTGTTTCACACAATGATATATAATGAGCACAATGAAACAACAACAAGAAGGATCTTACTCAAACTCTTAGCAAGGACAAAACACAGCAAGCTTCCCTGAGCTCCACCCAGTGGCGATCTCACGCAGACCCCTGTCTGCTTCGTGTCTTCCCACTGTCGGACTCCAAGCTTCTTGTTTTCTCCTTCAAGCGCTCAAGTATGATGATTGCTCCTCTATAGCTTGCTTAGAATGGTTGAAGAACTCAAGAACAGCAAGCTTGTAGCAGCAGAACGCAAGAACACAAAGAAGTTTTTCAAACTGAATCGCTTCCGAAAAAAAACTCTACAGCCTCGTCTTCTCGCGCTTCCTTTTGTTTAAGCGACAAGTGACAAGTGACCACATCTCTGTAGCTCCCAGCTACTCATCTGCCAACGCCAGCCTCTACTGAGCTATCTCTGGACTCACTGAGCTCCTCAGCCAAGCTCCAGTCTCAGCCCCAGTCTTCGGCTCGCCGTTGCAACCTGAGATGTGAAAAGGGACAAACCTGCTCCAAGGAAAGCATGCTTTGACTTCTCCTTGAGTGTTTGAATCCTCCCCTGTCACCTGAAACTCAATCAGAGCATTAGAGCAGAAGATCACACAGCATATCACATACATCAGCAAATCCGATACGATCAGACGCTCTGACCGCGTCTGACAGTGAAATTTGAATTAAAGTGATCGGTCATCGGACCGATCCAGGATGTGTGGATCGATCACCAGATCGATCCACTGCTTTGCTGGGATTCCCAGCTCTCGCAGCTATACACGCCTGATCGGTCACCAGACCGATCAGATTGGATCCTGATCGGTCACCCAGACCGATCAGGCAAGATGAACAGTTACTTTTTAATCAAATCCAAGATCCCTGATCGGTCCACGGACCGATCCAAGACTTTGATCAGCAAGGGAACTCACTCACCGTTTGCTCCCTGATCGGTCACCAGACCGATCAGGAGCAAGACAGCAAGGAAGCAGCCTGCTCCCTGATCGGTCACCGGTCCGATCAGGAGCCACACAGTAGATTCCCAATCTCACTGTGCGCTCCCTGATCGGTCACCAATCCGATCAGACATAGCTGGATCGGTCACCAGACCGATCCACTAAGGAGCAGCGTGCCAATGTCCCTGATCGGTCACCAGACCGATCCAGTGACTCAACCCTAGCCCTCCAAGCTAGGAATTCATCCACCTTAGCCCTCCAAGCTAAGGATTTTTCCATCTAACTCTCCAAGTTGGGAATTTGCACCTAACCCTCCAAGGTAGGACTTTTCACCTAGCCCTCCAAGCTAGGACTTTTCACCTAGCCCTCCAAGCTAGGACTTTTCACCCAACTCTTCCGAGTTAGAACATCATCCAACCTAGCCCTCCAAGCTAGGCACCTGACCCTCCAAGCCAGGACTTTTTCACCTAATTCTCCAGGATGGGAATTTGCACCTAACCCTCCAGGTTAGGACTTTTCACCTAGCCCTCCAAGCTAGGACTTTTCACCCAACCTTTCCGAATTAGGACTTATCCAACACCTAACCTCCTAGGTTAGGATTTTCCACACCTAACCTTCCAGGTCAGGATTTTCCAACACCTAGCCCTCCAGGCTAGGATTTTCCACATCATGCCTAATCCTCGATCAGGACTTAATCATCATAATCATCACACCTAACCTCCCAGGTTAGGAATCTCCATATCATGCCTAATCCTCGATCAGGACTTAATCACAATCATCATAATTCATCACACCTAACCTCCCAGGTTAGGATTTTCCAAATCATGCCTAATCCTCGATCAGGACTTAATCATAATCCACCTAACCTCCCAGATTAGGATTTTCCATATCATAATCATCCTCCTAAACTAAAATCGTTGTCAACACCAAAACAACAATCAGGGTCAGACTGCATCAACACTTGTCACTATATTGGGCATCTTCATAATAGACTCCCTTATGTTTCCTTTATCACTGTACCATATGGTTACTAACTTCGTAAGAAATGTGGTAGTCTCGACCTTTTCATTTGAAGTGAATCGGTCTGCAAGTTAGTTAAGGAAACCCCTAGCATCTCCTTCATCTATTATTAAGCCCTTTATTAGTGTCGGTATAGAAAGTTTTATGATGCTTAGACTCATGCGATTTGATTTCTCCCACGGCTGAAATTCAGCTCTCTACTCTATAGTACTAAGACTAGTCAAAGGTGCGAGATGATCATTCCTTAACGCATAGTCTAAACCCATGCAGCCTGAGACTGCAATCACGTATTCTTTCCATTTAGTAAAATTTGAACTAATTAATGTTGAGATGTTATTAATACTTACAATAACATATTACACTAAAATTAAAGAGAAAATTTTGTTTAAGCTCACGAATTACTTAAAGTTAAGAATATATAATAAGATTATGCAAATAAAATAAAATTTAAATGCATATGAATGGACTCCTTATGATATACTAAATATAATATTGTATTTTACTCTCTGGACTAAAATACAGTTTATTAGTATTACTCTCTGATATAACTCAAATTTTAATTAGTCACATAAATTGTCTTCCTTTGGGCCGACCCACTGTGCGCATAATATAATATTTTATATGAGTTATATATTGGTCTATAGCTTACAACAACTTTAATCTGCCACACAATATGTCTTTCTTTGGGTCGATATATTTTGTACATGATCAGAATAAACTAAATTTTATTCAACAGTTATAAGCTACCTTGAGCATTTATTCGATATAAAAGTAATTTTCCTTTGAACCGATTACTCTTGGCGTAGATATACGTCTACTAACATAAAATACAATAAACATATCCAAGGTATCTTTTTTTTACTGACATAATAATTAAACTTAGTAGCACGTTATGTAGATAGATCCAAAAAAAATACTAGAAACTTTAACTGAATAGATAATTTTTAAAACAACTTTAATAACTTAAAATTAGATTTATTAATTGATTAATATTATAGGGTAATCGATTGGATAAATCTAATTAATTTTTTTACCCAAATGATTTTCCAATCAATTCGAAAGTATACGTGACTACAGTAGTGATTACATTAATCGCTCCAAATAAAAAAAACAAAAAAAAAACACTTCTTTCATTTGGAGTGGGTCCCACCTGACCAAGCTTTCTGTTCCGTTGTTTTTATTTTGTTTTTTTTAACGTAAAGGTTGCATGATTTAAAAATCGAATCGATTAAAAAAGAATTTAATCGATTTAGCACCTCTCTAATTGATTAAAACAAGATGAATCAATTAGAACTTAATTGAATCGATCAATGATCGATTTGATAGAGATTTTAATCGATTAAGAAAAATCCTAATCGATTGATAATTGATCCTATCACAACTCACAAGTTTAAGGCTCTTAATTGATTAGATATCAATCCTAATCGATTAAAAGTATTAATCGAGTAGTTGATTGATTCCAATGAAATTTGTCCTCTATTTTAGATTTGTTAATCGATTAGCTGATTAAATTAATTGATTGAACCATCACGATTTGACTATAAAATTAAGTTATATGTGACAGTTCTTCCACCATTCTTCGTATTCTTCACAAAAACATGAAAAACTTCAAAAACAAATTTATCCTAGGTTTTCTTATATGTTTTTGACTATCAAAAAATTGTTATACTAAAAAAAAAAATTGGATCTAGCATATAAATAACAAATCGAAGAAAAGACTTAAACTGCATAGCCAAAAAAATGGTGAAATAAAACTAAGACTCTAACATCAATTGATAAAACTTAAATTTTCTTCTAAACACATAAATTTTAGGAATGCAATAAGAACTCAAATAGAAAAAATATAAAGCATGATCTAGTTTCATCGAAAATATGACATAATAAAATAATCATAAACATAAAAATAAGGAACTTAATTGAAGATCCATTGTCCTTGTCCTAGCATCATCGACTTGATCCCTGTAGAAAAAGATGCAGCAGAAAGAAGAAGGAAGATCTTCTAAGAGACTTAGGATTGACGACGACGAAAAACTCTAGGTCAATGAAAAACCAAGAGCTCTGTCCAAATAATGCTCTAAACCCTTAAGAACCTCCCCTTTATATAGGAATTCTATCCGTTATTAGCTCATTAAACCTGCATCTAATAACCCAAAACCAAATTAACATAAATTAAATCACTTTAAAAAATTTAGATTATATTTATATGTATAACTATAAATAAACCCAATTAATAGAATATCCAACATAAAATTCACCAAATTGATTGTGCAAATTTAATTACAGGAGCTTTTCTACAAGAATTAAGATGGCCATCGGAAAATATGATGAACCAGGCAGCAAATAAATTGAACATGAGGATGACCGACCCGGCCCAATAGAAATTTTCCACCGGTCATCAGGATAAATCGGAAAACATTCACGATGGACAGTCTAAAAGCTCAGCGTCCCAGGGTTCGCACCCCAGAGAGGCTTAGCTTGATGGTTATGATGTAGCCCACATATGAGATTTCAAGTTCAATTCCCACCTCACTCGGATAGATTTTTAAATTTATTTCAATCGATGTCACAAGTATCTATAATTTCTTTGCTCGAGCTAAGCATGGTTTGAGTCCTCTCTTATGTCCCGTCTAGTGTATGAGAAAAGGCTAATAGAAAAAGGGAAATGATTTGAAGAGTGAATTTGGGAGAGTGAAAATTATAGTGAATGACGTGCAGTTAATATGTACATGTTCGAACGTCGATCGGACACCACCGGCGGCCTCTGATTGCCGTCCCGAATCAAACTATACCTTGGGAGGACGGTGAACTCAATCTAACTTGTCCACACAAATGATAGATAAAGCAAAAAAAAAAAAAAAAAAAAAAAATTAACATTGTCCACACAAACTGATAGATACAAGCGATCGATACAAACAATATTCAAGACCGCATATTATCAACAAATACATTGCAAACAAAATGTACATACAAGCACCTTGCTAACCAATTATAAATAGATGTGTAAATTGCTTAGGATGCATTCAAGACACATTCAAGCAACAGCTGCTATCCATGCAATCAATCGGCGCTGAATAAGGCTTCGAAATAAACCGGTTTCTGCCGCTACTGTTTTTTACAATCACCTTCGTTTTGCTTGACAAATCTAACTTCTTGAAGCCAGGAAACTCACATTAACTAAGTACTCGGACCAAATTCCAGACAGAGCAATTGAACTTTAAACGGACGTGCTTTCTCTAGGACACTCTTCAGATTGCAGCAGGTTTACCTGCAGAAGAACGGTATGGTTGTCAGTATTAGATAGAGCATCTCCATGAGAACAGCTGAAGTGAAAACTAAAGGTAAAGACAGTACCTTTATAATCTCGAATTTCGAAGGACGCCAATATGCAGCTAAGATACTCATGTGGAAGTCCTGCATTATGATGAATCATAATTTACAGACCATACAAGTTAGATTATAGTGTGCATGATTCACACAGTATATAACAACTCAAAAGTTCTCACCCTAAATGGATCGCCTCTTAAAGACTGAATGTACATTGAATTTCTTGAACCACGGCCCTGAAAAAGGCAAGCAGATACAATTGTACAGTGAGCACAAATGAACATAAGCTACCGCATGTCGTAACTGCTATGTGATGCACAATTAAACAGAAGCTACTGCATCAAATGCTATTCAAGACAAGTCATGCCCTCCTTTCTGAGTGAAATTAAGCATTCATGATTGATTGGATCAAAATGACTTGAGAGGCACTTTTAAGGATTGGTGAAAAAAAAGGTAAAGGTACATGAGATTGCAGGTGAGATCAAACCAAGTTGGAAATGGCTAGCATCAATGAGAAGATGTGCTCTTTGTCTGGCTCATGAAATGCCAAACGTTTTGAGAGATTATATTTACTGAGTTTTTAATTCAAATTGTCACACTGTATAAGTGCAGCTTGTATTTAATATAGGGTAGGTCACTCGGCTTTCCCTTTCACTCAAGAAAAAAAAGGATCTACAGTTGAGATCGAATGGATATTAAGTGGCAATAAATCTAAACAAACACAAGAACATAAAATGTTTTAACATTTTCTATACATAGACCAGCAACTTGTAATCTAGTTTAATGCCTTTCTAGAAACTTTGATCAAAAAGTATCAGACCATCTAATTATTACAGTGCTCAAACCGCAGCTAAGCAAGAGGGTTAATTTGCAACTCCATTTTCCGTAGTGGATTCCACACTCCAGTTTTTCTCCTCCAGTCCTCTCTAAAATTTGTCTCAATGCTAGTGTTAGCATTGTGTCATTGAATTCTATAGCAAGTGAAAACTCAGAAAGCAAAAGGGTTGAAGTAATTTTTGCATAGTCGATTCCATGCTCCAGATTTGTTCCCTATCTAAAAGTTTTGTGCCCATAGCATTATAACATAGAACTTTATAGCAAGAGGAAAGCAGAAATACCACAATATTTGCAGTTTGCTTAACTTCTTAAGTTTAAGATATCGTCCAGGATGGTCAAATGAGCTAAGAATTTTGTTGATATATATAACAGAGTAAATACAACATAACAATGGCAATATCTTGAGTGATCAAAATCTAACCATAAATTTGTTTTGATGTTTTGAGACAAAAATTTCTTACCAAACCAGAACACATGTAAGAACTAGATCCAGTGGTAAATAGATAATAATTGAAAGTCCAGACATGAATCTCAAAAGAAAAACATATTTTTTGTAAATTTTTAGAAAAAATATAATTAGCTAAAAACATGAAACATCGCAAAACACCTCAAGATAAACATCCCGCAGCCTCCTTCCAGTTCGAGCACAACATACTCGCACTACGTGTTCTTCGCAACTTCCAGAGATGATGTAATCTCGCCCATTTATATAGTAAGATCGAGTGTAATTTTGTGAGTTTCCAGTAAAAGGAATGTCAAATGAAGTATGGAGTCTTCCATCAACAGCCAGTAATTGCCTAACCTGGAATTTTTTTAAAATGCCATAAATATAGGGTTGCGAATATAATATAACTAAATCTGTGGTGGATTTTACCTCATTGTCCACAGAAGATGTGAGTAAATAGTAATCATCAGGAGAAAAGCACAGCATCACATTTCCTCTAGAGCTAGATGCTGTATAACAAGGCTGTGAAGTGCCTAGCCTTAAGTCCCACATTTTAATCTCTTTATCAAAGGATGCAGTAGCAAATAAACTTGGTGAATGATGAGAAAATTTGACCACATTTATATGTTCCTTATGAAGGTCTTTAAAAATTTGCAGACGTCTTCCGCTGCCCATATCATAGAGAGCTACATGCTTTGAGTATCCACTTGCAAGAAAATAGTCATCGGTTGAATTTACGTGGACCGATGTTAACTGTTCAAATTCATTAAACGTATGTACAGAAGCATTCTGACTGTGATATTGATCGGTAACCTTTGATGGCATTTTGCAAACATTATTTAATTGCAAGGAACCATTATCTGAGCCAGCAAGAATCTGGTGATAATCACATCAAGTCAAAAAGAGGATTTGTCATTGTTATAGACAACTTAAAAGCAAGTACAGACTATTAGGCAAAGAAGTAAAGGTAGAAACTTATTGCATGTAAAGAATTTAATAGGAAGAATTTCTCCACTGATAATGCTTACCATGGTTGGATGCTTCTTAAGCCAGCAAAGAGCTAAAATACTGTTTAGTGTTCCGACTGATGGGAGATAACCAACAAGTTTTTCACTTTCATGATTGATAACAATAAGCTCCCCATCTAATGTTCCAAAGGCCATAAGCCTTGGGTCTGTAGGATGATATTCAAATTGTCTTGGACGAAAGCTCTTTGATTCTTCATTTGGACCACTAGTAATCTTGGAAATTGAATGTAAAGTTTGTGTAGATGAGCCTGCTTTAGCAGCAGAAAGTGACCTGAGAAAGGAGTGTTTGCTTTCTCCGCAAAATGGCTGCTTGACCTTTGAAAATGTATGAGAAAAAATAGCTCTGTTGGCCTCACGCCTCTGTAGAATACTGACAATGCTATCTTTTCTCCGTCTGTTATAAGGTGCACACTCAAAATATCTCATAAAAATTATTTTAGCTTGCTCTCTCTCCACAAATCCAATAGGTATATTATCTAAGACTTTTAAATGTGGCAATGATGTAACAATATATTCTCTGTAGTATCTCTCAAAACAAATTGGTGAAGGATGTGAGGAAATATGATTTTCCAGTGAGCTCCCTGTAGTTTTGCCAAAATTCACACTATCAGTCACTTCACTCATGGAGGAATCATTCTTATGACAACTGTCTCCACGGGTTGCATAGCCCGTAAAAGAGTTACTATTATCCAATCTTCTACCTAAATTCATTGTATCCGCTAAAAATGGGACAGTACTTGATACCGAAGAATGTGTAGAAGATGGTGCAGAATGTTTAGATGGGCTAAGTACAGAGTCTAGATTGTTTTGACTACAGAACTCAGTAAAGGTATCAGAAAATTCTGGATCACTTTCATCTGTTAATTCCTCGATAGTGCTTTCAAGTAATTCATTACTTGATAACAAGCAATTCTTAGAAAAAAGGCTGTTGAGAGAATTATCTACAGATTGTACAATAGTCGGTTTTAAATTGTTTTCCGTACTAATACTTTGTGCTCCAAAGTAGGAAGATGTTTGCTGCTTATTAGAGTGCTTATTATCATTTACCATTCCAAATACACCACCAAAAGTAGGGCATGGCCCAGTATCATAACAGCATGAACAATTCTGGAAGCGGAGTTCTGACAAAGAATGAAGTTTTGACAGTGCGGCAGTAGTCATCCAAAGGTTGGCGACTCTTGTTTCACACATTGATAGCCTCATTAGCTTTGGCATACAACTAAAACAGTCGATATGGAAGCTGCTCAAATGAACACTGGAATCCAAATTAAGTGTTTGTAACTCCATGAACTTCCCTGTCATGTTGAGCTTCCTAATAGGTGAGAACCGAAGGTTCAAAATCTGGCATGCCATACCTCTTTGGCAGATATCGCTAGAAACACCAAAAAAAAATATCATATGTGATTAATAACATTTAATGCTTCAATTAGCACGAACAAAGTTGAAGAAATACCATCAAGCAACACTTGTTGCTACATAACACTAGCTACTCACTCTTATGCAATCTAAACATGTTTACTAAGTCGCTAAATTACTACCATTCATCCTTTCTCCACAGACAACTTGTCACATAATGTCCAATTTGATATTTAATCTGCAATGTTTGTAGCCCTAGAGTTTTAAAAGTACTTTAGCAATAGTCAATATGTGTTTCGAGTGTGTGACAAATATAATTCCAACACAAACCAACCATGGTGCATCATCCAGTGACTCTGGGACCTCATGCATTTGGTGGAACCAAATCCACAGAGGACGTTAAATGAGTACTGTGTCAAGCTATTGATGGTAGTACTTCACTATAACATGTTAGAATGAGAAGACAAACATGATACATATATGGAAAATAACAAATACAAAGATAAAGAAATACAAACTTCAGGAACAGCCTCATGTTAACGTCCCATTACGAAGAATCAACATGAAACGTAAATTGATGCTTATTCAAATCTTGTAATGTTGTTGTAACGGGTGACAGTGGTTACAATTACTAATGATCCTTAAAGTCAACTGATCAGAATTTCAATGCAAGGGGTAGTTGACTCCAACATATTTTATTGTTATTTTAAAATCTTAGGACATGTAATACCAAAAAGACTGTACAAAGTTCAATGCAACATACCGGAGAACATCTTTCCATGATGAAGAATTGATGAGATCAACAATTCGAAGCTTTTGGTTGACAGCCTGGAATAAAAGTAGAAGATTTTCCCCATCCAATGAAGCATTAGATGATTTTTGTCTTATATTAACCACGTCAATGTCAGATAAACTTCCCGATAATGTATCTATAAGCGGGGGAATATCCAGAGAATCCAAGTGGTCAATATAGATTTCCAAAATGCATTTACCAAAGCGTGCTTTTTTATATTTTGCCTGAGAGTAAAGTAACAAAAATTCAGTCAAACCTTTAATGAAATCTAAGGGAAAATAGACATTATCAGACAAGTGCCATAATATTAGAAAAACACGGACTGTCAGATAAACCAGGTTTGGATTTAATCATAGTCAAACAAGAAAATGATCATGAGCTTGTAAACAATAGCATGAGTCTTTTACAATCTAATTTTCAGAATCAGAAAGGGTATCATTTTGATGCATACTTGCTGTACTGAACACCACATAAAGTTCATTTAAGTAGTAAGAACAAGATTGATAACCCTGCGTCTAATCACTCAAAGGAAGTCTCCAGTGAGATTACAAGACTCAAGTTAAACAGATGAGGTATTATGTCTAAAACCCATGAAAACAAGTAAAATTTATAAATGAAACCAAAGAGAGACCCTTAATCAATATAAGATGGAACTTGGAATACACAAGTGAAAGTGTCGAAAGCCTGAAAGAGAACATGACAACATCTGAGCGCATTGATATTTCTTTAGTCAGGATATGAACAACCATTTCACTACTTCAAAACAGTTACAAGCATTGAGTTCATGTAGATATTTAAAATGGAAAACTTTCTTTGCACTCAAGGTTGACATATGAACCAGTCCCTAGAATTTTTCCCTTCAGATAATCAATGGGCACAAGTGACATGACACATCCATGTCATACCCAACAAAATGGCTTGTAGAACAAAGTATAATAGTAGAATTTGAATTTGTTCCATTAAGCTCTTTTTCCAGATTTTCTTGCCCTTTTGCAAGGGAAATGAGCCATATTTTAACAGTCTCAGCTAGATGTGTTCATGTTCTAAATTTCAATAATAATCCATTATGAGAATATAAGCTCAGGACAAAAATAAAGTGCCCAAGTCCTAATTAATATTTATCGAGTAACATTCTTTTTACTAGTGTGCTCTGTCAGGTTCAGCAACATTGCTGAACCAAACAGTGTACTATCAGTACAAAGTTAATGCAGGATTGTGCAGACAGTCGCTCATTACATGGACTAGTGAGAAAGAAACGATTAGTATTGAAAACATCTGTTAATAGTTTTAAGCTTTTAGCTAAGTCTTCTTTCTCTTGAAATCGAATGACAAAAATACTGTGTCTGTATTAATCTATTGCCACCAAATAATGACAAAAAATTCAGAAAAAAAATACAATACCTTCCAACTTATACATAAGTATTTCACTACACAAATGTAAATGCTATTATCAGGAATGGGACAGAAATCCGTCAATTGTGATTATTATGACCAATGATTTTTTTAAAGCATTTCACCAAATGATGCAAAGAAAATATGTCCACTTTCACAAAGATAATACCTCTTCTAAGCTCAACACCATCGAAGAATTTGGTATAACCTTCTGGTTCTGGCACACATTAAGATACCTTAACAGGAAAACAATCAAATCCAAATCAATCACATAATTCATAAATAGATCCAGAAGTAAATGTTGTACACATCTTCAACTAATACAAAAGGTGTAAACTAATTGTAAATGAAACTAATTGTTCACTGAAATGCACAAATAAGAACATGGGGATATTCATATCTTGCATTGGTAGATTCCTATAGAAAAAAGACCTACTTAATATATGTAATACAAGTGATCATCATAATTAGATTAGTATACAAGAGCACAAGTGCATAAGAAACACCTCTAAAGGTGCTAAGAAAGAGAATAATTCGAAGTTCAATGCAATGCACACATACTTGTGGATGAACAACAGTTTGGAGATAAGATCAATAGGCTGAAAGGAAGTGGGAAATTTGGAACATCAGTGCATCAAAACCTAAAGTATAGTACCCCTGCAATATATCTTATTCGGTTATGACAAACCTAAATTTGTGCCAAGTATCCAACCTAATCGGATAACGAAATATGAACTTCTGACAGCTGCACAAACAGTATCAACTGTACTACCAGACAACATATTGACACGCAATTGCAAGGGATAATCATAATACAGTCACATGCGTGTAGTAGAACTACACGCAAAAGAAGGGATTTCAAAAATAATAACTTCCAAGCAACACAGGAAAGTAATTGGTCTAACTGGAGAATGCTTAGGTATTAGACGTATTCCAGAGATCTTCCTTCCATCCAGCATCGTCGAAAAAGGCCATTCTAGCTCGAGAATTTCCCTCAACGCCCATCTAAATGCTTCATTTGGAAATAAAGACCACTCCAGATCACTCGTTTAAGGAATCAGTAAAATCATCAAACCAAAGAGCGAGAGAGGGAAAGACACTATAAATCATTTATCCAACAAAATCGGGATTCAAAGAGAAAGTCGCATCTTTGTACATGCCTACTAGCCATATTGCCGGCAAATAGAAGACCAAGATAAAGAAGGACCAAACAAGTTCATTTTTCGTCGTAGCATCCACATCGAGCAAGACTGGTGCGGCGATTAGAGAATTAAGAAATGAAAGAGAAAGAGATAGAACCTTGCTTCGAGCTGAGAGAGCGGAGAGGCCATGGCGATCCCTTATCTTTTCCGTTTCTTGCTTGAGAAGGTTTTGAGAGATTGGGAGCGGACCGAATAAATGAAGGGGGAGATGGAAAAGGATAAGGAGGAGATCAACATCAGCTACCACATGCTTTTGTCGTGCCGGTGTCTAGCGTTGACTCAACAGTATAGCGCGTGGCAAATAAAAGCAAACAGATATTTTCTCCAATAAAGCCGCAATTTTCCTTTTACAGGAAAAAAATGATAAATCAACAGTCTCAAAATTCTCTATTTTATTTATAAAATAAATTCTAATTAAAAATCTAATCATAAATATCTAAGATATTGATTCTGTCGCTGAATCATAACCCAAGGGTACAATTTTCCTTTTATAAAGATATATAATAATCTGATTTATTTTTCGTATATTAATCATCCACGGTGTTATCGTTTGTTTGGATTTTGAACTGGTTGAGGGTCAAATAAAATGCAGTTGACTAAATGCACAGAAGCTAAACGATGAAAAATGATTCGATCGCCCAGCCGTAAGGGAAAGTTAACGAACTGAGATAAGAATGGATTAAATTAATATATTATCTCTAGAATAACACAAATATTATAATAAAATATTTTTATGTCCATAAATTAATCATTTCATGTTTATTCCCTCTATTCCACACGCGCCTCACCGCATGCACGCCAGATTCATCTGGCGCGTCAGAAGAACCACCGCGCCGCGCCGAGGACGCTGAGCGAGTCCCTCCGGGCGTGCCGAACAAGGGGAAGATGGTGATAGTGCCGGTGCAAAGGTAAAATGATTGATTTTGGGACAATGAGTTTAACAACATCCTTACTAATTTATGGTGGAGTCAGAATTTATTATAAGACATTGATCCATTCTTTCGTAATGAAACAACACATAGAACATAAAATTTGATAAAATCAGTGAGTCCATCCTCTCCATACGCTGTCACAGCATCTGGACTAATAGCTCCATAAATTTACTTTTTCCGTATTGACTTGAGACGGATTGATAAGGGCACTGAAACGAATGAATCGCTTTTTATCACATAAAAAATTGATACTAGAAAAACTCTCAAAATATTAAATGAAAAACACTAACTGAGAACACTAAAAATTCTAGTTAATTGTAGTGACTGCAAGTTTACCAACATATTATCACTAGGAAAACAGGATAAATTCCTTTGCCCAGTTCAGGATAAGGCAAAGAAGAATCGATTACCTCGAATGGAAGAAAGGATTCGTGTATGACATAGCTCCAAATAACCTCGGCAACAGCCTTTATATGGTCGCCCTGCAATATGGGCACTCCCCACGTATCTTCGCCCATGGCTCCAAGCAATCAGGATGGAACCTGTGCCTGCAAGACAACTGAATCAGTTCTTCGCCCTCTACGAATCTCTCCAGACAAATGGAGCAATCGAGAAAAGCTCTCTCAACATTCTCCCCCTCCACGCCGTCCCGATAAACTTCCATCTGTAGATTACTGAAAGCCTTTGAGCTGAGTCCAGGAGGCCTATTAGCATATTGCACATAGCCATCAGTTTCAGCTCTTGAGTTTGGTGCTAATGCACCTGATTCAAACCATTCAACAAGACTCTCTGCATCTGGTTCTTCATGATTCACGAGCCTCATTTCATCATTCATAGCAACCTCATTCCTTGCGATGTCTAATGTCAAGCCGGTTGGACTGCCATTTAGAAAGTAGGTTTGTTGATGAATCTTGAAAGCTTCTGTTATAATCAGAAGGGCATAAGTTTTGCTGCACCATCTATGGCACATTGCGTGACTAACCTATTTCCAATAGGAGAGATGCCTCTGAGTCTCTCTTGAAGCCTTGCTCTTGCCTGCAAAACAACACCAGGAAGTTGGTCGTTCCTGGTCAATCTTAACCTATCTAGTGTGCTTGCTAAAGATGCGCCATAGATACTGCTGCCGATCATAGAGTCGCCGTCACTTTGGTTACCTAGCCAATCTGGTTCAAATTCCTAGATAAGATTGGAAAGATTAGTTGCAGATTGATCAAAAATTCTTTGAAACAAATTAATTATGACCCTTGTGAAAGAGATGTATTGCATAATCATCTACGGACCATTGTCAAATTGAAACCCGCGAAGGAAACAAAGTGATGAAACTTGATAGCTCTAGTAAGGAACTCTTAAACTTCACCAAATTCCTTTGACTGAACAACTAGAAGATATATTTGATCAAATCATGGATAAACCCTAAAAATAAGCTTCAAATCTAACATGCTATCTTGAGTTTAAAAGTGAATATCAACCAATAAGATTGCATTTGAATTATTTTGGTAATCTAGTAGAGAAAATCAGTTCGGTAGTTTGAGCTTAAGCATTCCATACTTGTGCCATGTCGAGTTAACCCATTTATTGAATATTCTCAGACAGTTCAGCGATATTAGTTCTGTTGGATATGATTTTGCAAAGTAAAATTTTGATGTCATCGATCGTTGAAAGTCAAGTTTGACTTCAAAATCGAAATTTACGTTTCACGTAGATAAATCTGGACTATTTATTTGCTCAAAATCGATTAAGGGTGAATGAGAAATTAATTATTCAAGATACGCTCAAATGAATATTAAGGAAAAAGAGGGGGTTTTAGTCCCACATTGCTAACCGGCGAGAGCCGGTGATTCCTTATATGTGTTCCTGTGCTAATATTGTTAATACAAAAGCACAGGAGGTCTCTACCTGCGAGCCCGCCACCTGCGCAATGGGCACTTTGTTGCCGCATTTTGCACTTTGCCATCGTCGCGAGGAGCATTGAGGAGCTTTAATTTATGCTCCTCGCGATGATGGCGTGTCGTGATCAGGTGGCGCCACGTGGCATGTCGGTGACAAGGCAGTGCCTATGTTGCACGTGACTGTGTAGAGAACGATAACTGAATTGGGCGAACAGATGGTGGCCGTCGGATCAAAGATCTGGAGTGTCGGATTCGAATCTAACTGTGAAGAGGGAGGATGAATCTGAGACGTCGGATTAAATGTTCTAATCTAGCGACTGAGATCAAGATGGGATCTGAAGAGTTATATGTCTTCAGATCAAAGGACGAGATTAAAAGATCTTTAAAGGGTTATACGTTATGAACGGTCCAAATCTGTCTGAACCAAAGGATACTTACCTTTTCACTCAATATAAATAGATCCCTCCACTTGATCATTTTATTCATTCAAGCATTGAAATCTAAAAGCATTCGCACTCATCCATCTTATACATCAAGAGTCCAAAAAGCCTACGGAAAGGTTCGCCGGTCTCGGAATTTGAAGTGCTAATATTCCGAGACGACGTCGTTGTATTTTGAAAACGAATTACTGCTATCCGTGAGCACCAGTAGCGGAGCAATATCGTTTTACGGAGATAGTGTCGAACACTAGCCTCGACATAAATCAATCAGTTTGCTTCCTCCGAAAGTAATCTCCCGGAAGATCCAACGGTTGTAAATCGACTAAGTCAAATACCAAAGAGATACAAGTCAGCTACCAACAAGTTCTTCCCGAATGGAACTGAAGAGGAAAATACTGAAGTTTTCACATTTAATGAACAGCCAAGGAGGCTCAAATAAGTGAGATAAGATTTCGATCGAAGAATCTCACATGAGCCGCCATTCTTCAGCGATAAGTTGCATCGTTTAATAGAGACACGACAAAAGAGGAGCTTTGAAAAGCAAGGGGCCTCGGAGGAGAGATTGTAAGATCCCAGATGAGAAATTTACCTCTGAATCTACGTATGTCAGTGCAAAAAATCACACGACATCAAGTTTACAGATTTACGATTCCAGCAAGGCATCATATGCGGTAGGATCTCTAATAAGAATTGGGGATCGGAAATCGTTACCGTGGAGTGATAGGCTGGAGGGATGCGTCTGGGTTCGAGCTGAGGACCATCTCCGAGGCGGCGACGGCGACGGGTGTGCCGTCGAGAGTGCCGGGGATGGGCGTCTCCACCAGCGGCAGGAGCGGCGGAGAGGGGATCGAGCAACGGGTCTGGATCTGGATGGCTCCGACCAGCGCGAGATCTCCAGTTGTAGAGCAATCCCGACGCGCTCAGCATCAGAATCTATTCCTTCCCGATTGGTAACAATCAGCGGAAAAAGAGAAGAAACTTAAGCAGATCGAGGAAGCCAAGCAAAATGGGGGGATTTGAACCGTGAGAGCTCAGCTCTGTCCGTCGGTTTTCATTTTTTTTTATTGGCTTTTTCTTTTGGGAATATCTTATTCTGCCCCAAAATTTTGTCAACTTTTTGAAAAGCCCCTCGAAATTTGATTTAGTTATTTTGTCCTACCCCCAAAGTTTTTCTGACTTTGATAGTGCTAAGGATCCGAGTTATGGTAGAAATAAACAAAGGTTGATTTTCGATAAAGTCAGAAAAAAATATCTTCTCATGTGATGATTTATTCGGTTTGTTGATTTATTTTTTTACAAATAATTATGGGGGCAGGCATGTGGGATTTTTAGGGTAGAAACTTCATCCACTTTCATCCTCAAAATCACTTCTCTGTTAGCATTTCGCTCAAGAGTCTTTCCGTAATAATATCGTACATACATATTCACCAAGAATAAATCGTATTTAGTTATCAATATAGCCGTTAGCCTAGAAAATAAACATCCAATATGACCTTGAAGTATAGCTATAAAAGATAAATTTATTTTAAGAAAATTATGTCTAAAATAAATCTCACGTCTCTCTTTTCCACTCGGAATAGGCCTTCCAATTCAACACCGAGCAACTTGGCTAGCTTAATGACTCTGCCAGCTCGACACTCAATAGCTCTAAACTCGATGACTTGACTAGATTGACACTCGATAGTTCGGTCAGCTCAAACACTCGACCTGCTCAGGGTACTCGACGAGCTTGGGCACTCGGCCAACTTGACAACTGGATCAGCTCAAGTATTCAGCCAGCTCGAGCACTAAGCTCGGCCACATCAGGCAGTCCAACCTTCCCAAATTTCACTAAGTCAAGACTATCTATCTTTAATTTCTGTATAACTAAAATTCAGTATATTGATCCGGCAAAATATCCAACAGTTGGAAGTTCAAATTGGATTTCGGGTCATGTCAAATTAGAAGCAGAGCTTCGAGAGCTCTCGGAATTCTTATAAGAAACTTCAATCCAACATTTCCAAATTCATAGGAGATCAAGACATTCAGATTCTGACCGGCAGTTGGGATACTGTTATTCACTGCTATTAGTTCTACAAAGTTGACCTCAAAACTATATGCCGAGGAATGGGTGATCATAGTAATTGGTGCGAGTAGAGACATCTGCATCTGATTTATCAACTTCTTCAAAGCTTTCCCTCCTGAGCCAGTAAGTCCTTGGGAACGACGACGCTCCTTCTGGGACATCTTCCATCACCCAATCATGGCCTTTAGGGTAATATATCCCTGTCCTCGGGTCAGGAACCCACCAAGCTTCTTGTGCAGGAACGCTGCAATTCCTTCAGTCAGTTCTTAGCTTTTTCTTCTTAAAATGCAGTGAAACTGGACAGAAGAGGTACCTCAACAATCTTACTGATCTTGCAAGTATTGGACGTCCCATGCTTGCAGGGGCAAAACAGCTCCTAGAGAAATAAAAGTTTGAACAGGGTTTATATAGACAGAGAATCGAATTCCTACGGCTCGAAGCTAAAGGTGGGCTTCAGTCTTTCAGATAACGTGACTGCGAGAATAATGCAAGGGAAGGCATCGCCTTTATTTGCTTTCGAGGTATGGACCTGATCATCGTAGTCATGGGAGAGGAAGGTGATTGTGGCTTTATTCGCATTGGCCGTTGGGTTGTTTAACCCTGGGTCATTTCGTAGAATATTGAGGCAATCTTACTGTACGTAGGATCAAAGCTGATGGCTTACTGCAGTTCACATTGTTCTTGGTCGGCCATGAACAGCAAGAACTGAACAGAACCAGTAAAGTTATTCCTTGGCATTACAACTTACGAGCAGCGACCAAGGATCATGGGAAATATTTTAGCTTCCTTATAGTTTAATTCGTCATACCTTTGAAAGGGGGTCAAAGCTTGAAGCTGCTATTGGTGCACTCTGCTTCTGCTGTTGCTTCTGTCCTTGATTCCACAGCCAGAGATAGGCAGCCTGAGCGTAGCTTCAGCAAAGGCCTTCTTCCTTCCTTCAATCCAATGTGTAAGCAAGTGTAGGAAAAGCTATCAGATTAGATTTGAGCTTGTAAAATAAAATCCTATTTATCTGACAAAAAATGAACGAATACATCGTATTTACAGGATGCGGGAAGTTGAAGGGAGGTATGGGAAGAGTCAGTGGCTAGTTGAGGAATAAGAGATGGGGCATTATTAGTTTTTGATCGCTTCTAAGCACAATTTTTTTAGCTGTTTGATGTTCAGCTGTTTTTTTTATTAGGGAAGGTACAATCTTCGTTGCATTCAGTCCATTCATAATAGTATTAAATTGTCAAAAACGGAATGGATTGATGATTAATATATGGGTATTGTCAATATAAGATCTGAGGGTCAAAATCTGATAAAGTCAGTGTGTCAACCCTCCCCACACACTAGCCATAGCATCCGGACTAGTAGTCCTCGTGATTTATCTCCTCCGTGTTGGCCTTGAGACATATTGACGGGGGTACTGGGGATGAGCGAATCACCTTTTGCCAACATTAAATTGACAAAGGAATGGTTGATCTTTGTGTATACTCCTATAACCCATTCTTATAGCTATATCCTTCCGTCGTAATTTTAGAATACAAGTTTTAAATATTAAACAGTATTGGGATGACTCGTATTTGGCCATCACGAGGCACGATCGTGCCTGCTTCTGAGGTGCGAGGCATGATCGTGCCGTTGGACATGGCCTGGCCATGTCCGAGTCTATTTGCACGGGCACAAGTGTGCCACCGAACATGGCTTGTCTGTGTCCAAATTCGAGGGAATGAGCACGGTATGATCATACCTCATTCTAGAAAGTTGGTATGGGTGTGCCCAGGGGCACAACCTGGTTGTGCACCGTGTTGGAGGCATCGAGAATTTAAGATTTTTTTTGGTTTACTTAGTATTTTTTATACAACATATCATGTATAATTTGAGTTATATATATAGGATCTTTGTAACTCGAAATCTAATTCTAATAGAGAGTTCTTGATCATTTATGCATTCAAAATATAGATTTATGCAAACGTTGGAGAAACCTAACGACAGAAACAACAATCTAACCAATTGCCAAACGCAAAACATATCGGTTCATACGAAGAGAGATATATCATTGTATTTTGCGTAAAACATACGGTGGCAAAGAGGCTAGAAGGCAAAGTAGGAACTTGCTGTAAAGAACCTTTGTAGAAGTGAAAACATATATTCATCTACATATAAACTCGAATACAAGGGTAGATAAAAGTTCATAAACCCAAAAAAAAAAAATCAACCGAACAGTCCGAATTTAAAAGTTTGGTTTGGTTATTTTAGAAATTCAATTTTTTAAATAAAATATCGATTAATTTAATTTGAGTTCGATTTTAAAACTTCTAATTTGGTTAAACGGAGGAGTCGAATTTTATATTCCTAAATCGGTAAATCTTAAATCTCTAATTCTGAATTAACCGAATAAAAAGTAAAAAAAATTGGATATAAATGTATACTTATTGAAAAATAAAGTAATCAATATTTTATGAGTCGATTTGTTTTGAAAAATTCAATTTATTCCGTTAATTTGAAAAAATATCATTTGTTTAATTTTGATTAAATTAGTTCGGCCAATTAGATTTTGAACTGATTGATCAATCGGTCCTGGTGGTTAATATAACTATTATGCAACTAATTAATAATTGTTATAATAATTATAGTTATCATTTATAATTAAGATTTCAAACCTATTTAAATGATTTTAATTATTTTTAAATAAATTTATAAAATTAAAAAATATTGTTTTACATAAAAATATTTTTAATTAAACTTAACTGATTTATTTCAACATGAATACTATTTAATATTAAAATATAAGTATTTTTAGGATGAGAAATATACTCTCAAATCAATTTTTAAAATAATTTTTAAAATTATCTTAATGCTAAAATAACTGTAATAATTTTTATTTAAATTAATGTGTAACTCTAAGGGTAATTTCTCACATTATACAATTTTATTTAAAACAAAACGTTTATTTATTATATTAAAATTTAAGCATTTATATTTTTAAAATTTTCATTTATCCATTATTAAAAATTGGCATACTTCTATTTCTTTAAAAATTAAAAAGAAAAATTAGGTATGTTGGGTTGAATACGTTGTATGGATATACAAGAGTAAAAGTTCACATTAAATTTGAGAAAATATATAAAGATTGTATTAAATCTATATATTAATAATTCCTACATTTATTAATAAAAGATTTTCTCTGAAATTATTTTTTAAAAATGCATTATTTAAATGATTGTCATATTTTATAAAACCTTTAATAAAAAACAAATTAAAAGTATTTTAATATTAATGAACCCCATCAGCATAGATTTGAGAGAAGACGTAGGAAAGATAAGTAAAAATAATAATAATAATTTTATTTTTGTTTGGGAAAGAAGCAAAGGGGCAAGAAGGAAACTTTTACACTTCTTTATTTTTCCAAAGTGGCATGCACTTTTCAAATCTCAAATTTGATATTAAATTAGTAATTTTAATAGTAAATTTTTTAAAAGACTTCTATCTCAAAATTGGATGTTTATTATTTTTTTAGTGTTAAATTTTAAAAATAACAATTTTAATACCATGCAATAGGAAACGTCTCAAGTCATTTTAAAAAATATATATATATATATTATGATTGAATACTATAACTCAATTAAAAATATGAATCCTAAGGGTTTTCAATTTTTAATTTTTTTTAACTTGAATACTATAATTCAATTGGGAAGGTGAATCCTAAGGATTTTCAATTTTTAAAATTTTTTTTTAACTTAGGGGCGCTTGATAAGCAGGTTTAGAAGGTGGGAATGAAAATGAATTTAATTCCCATTTATAATACTGGGTATACGGGCATCGGAATCAAAATATGGATGTGATATCCTTGATTTTATAACCCAACCCCGAATATATGCCAAACACCGCCTTAAATACTATAATCCAATTGGAAAGGTGAACCATAGAGGTTTTTGATTTTTAATTTTTTTTAGCTCAACATTATAACCTAATTAGGAAGATGAACCCTAGATTTAAATAAAAAATAAAGTGTTAATTTTGAGATTAAAAAAATATTTTCAAAAATTTAGTATCAAAATTACCCATTAAATATCAAATTTATATCCAAAATATATTTTCCTCCTTTTCCAAATAACCTATTTTTTATTATACTCCAATTTGAAATAGAAATTTTCCTACTTTTCCTTTCTTTTTATTTTCAATCCTTTTCATTAAGAGCCATAATAGGGAGAGTAAAAATAGGAGAGTGAAAGTAAAGTGAATGACGTGACACTTTACATACACACGTTCGATTATCGCTTGGACACCATTGGCGACCTTTGATCGCCGCCCCGAATAAACTATACCTTAGGGGGCACGATGAACCTATTAGAGATCGCTAAATACAAAATACCACATCATTTATTTTACCTTTCACTCTCTCATTTTCACTTTTCCTATCATTTTTCTTTCATTAATTTAAAACTCTCATCGTTAGTTTATGTTCAGTAAATGCGTAAGTTAGAGAATGACGTATAGTTAACCCATACAATATTATTATTTTAAATTTTGATATTAAATTTTGATAAAATTAATATGTCTATTTTTTTAGATATTAAACATAATATCCGAATTAATAATTTCTAATATTTACTTTCTTATTGTTAGTCTACGATGAATTCACGGGAGAACCGTCTTTTTATCCTATTAGGAGAATTTCACGTACTAAAATATTCACTAATCGAATAAAAAAAATTAAAAAAATAAGGCATTTAGCAAAAATACTCTTATGAGGGAAAGTAAATTACGAAAAAGATTTTTTTATTTACTTTATCTTTTATTTCTTTAGTAAAAAAGGGAAAAAAAAATTAACGGTAATTTACCAAAGTACGTACTTAAATATCGGAAATTATCAAAGGGCGTACCATGGTTTCTATTTTACCAAAAGGCGCAGGCCTTTATATGAACTTCCTCTTATACCCCTCCTTCTAACTGCTGTCTTTCTCTTTCTCTCTCGCAGCAACAAATTTCGAGACGGCAGCACGTGACTTTTATTTTAAAATAATATATTATGAAATCGGCGCTAAAAATGTAAGGTAAAAATTAAAAAATATTTCAGTTAAAAATAACTCATCCACCGTGATTTAAAAATATAAATAAAGAATTTTTATATTTGATTAATAAAAATTAATATATTAAATAATATTTAATAAATATATTAATATATAAAAAAATTTAAAAAAAACATATGCTGCAGCAATAAAAAAACGTAAAATTTTTTTAAAAAAACGAATTCAGAAAAAAAAATTGAAAAAAAAACGATGCAGAAATTAAAAAAAACTGGGCCTGAAATTTTTATTTCAGGCACATGTTGAGCCTGAAATCTTTTGATTCAGGCCCAACGTGGACTCAAATTTTTTTTTATATTAATATATAGAAAAACCTATTAAAATACTTAATTTCAAATTAAAACGCAGGGTCTGAAGTCACGCTAGGAGGGCCTGAACATAGATGTGATGTCCATCAGTGGGTTTTGGTCAAAACCACTGATATTTCTAAACTACTCCTATTTGATTTATGATATCTAATATATAGATGTTTGGACACCTAAAACGTCATCTCCTACCTCTAACCTCTCTATTCATATGGAGTTTTCAGAAATCCAGATATGGGAGGTCCATCAGTGGGTTTTGGTCAAAACTCATTGATATTTCTAAACTACTATTTAATTGGTGATATCTAATATATAGATGTTTGGACACCTAAAACATCATCTCCTACCTCTATCCTCTCTATTCATATGGAGTTTTCAGAAATCCAGATATGGGAGGTCCATCAGTGGGTTTTGGTCAAAACTCACTGATATTTCTAAACTATTCCTATTTGATTGGTGATATCTAATATATAGATATTTGAACACCTAAAACATCATCTCCTACCTCTACCATCTCTATTCATATGGAGTTTTCAGAAATCCAGATATGGGAGGTCCATCAGTGGGTTTTGGTCAAAACTCATTGATATTTCTAAACTACTCCTATTTGATTGGTGATATCTAATATATAGATGTTTGGACACCTAAAACATCATCTCCTACCTCTACCCTCTCTATTCATATGGAGTTTTCAGAAATCCAGATATGGGAGGTCCATCAGTGAGTTTTGGTCAAAACTCACTGATATTTCTAAACTACTCCTATTTGATTGGTGATATCTAATATATAGATGTTTGGACACCTAAAACATCATCTCCTACCTCTACCCTCTCTATTCATATGGAGTTTTCAGAAATCTAGATATGGGAGGTCCATTAGTGGGTTTTGGTCAAAACTCACTGATATTTCTAAACTACTCCTATTTGATTGGTGATATCTAATATATAGATGTTTGGATAACTAAAACATCATCTCCTATCTCTACCCTCTCTATTCATATGGAGTTTTCAGAAATCCAGATATGGGAGGTCCATCAGTGGGTTTTGGTCAAAACTCATTGATATTTCTAAACTACTCCTATTTGATTGGTGATATCTAATATATAGATGTTTGGACACCTAAAACATCATCTCCTACCTCTACCCTCTCTATTCATATGGAGTTTTCAGAAATCCAGATATGAGAGGTCCATCAGTGGGTTTTGGTCAAAACTCACTGATATTTCTAAATTACTCTTATTTGATTGGTGATATCTAATATATAGATGTTTGGACACCTAAAACATCATCTCCTACCTCTACCCTCTCTATTCATATAGATGTTTTGGTCCTCCCATATCTGGATTTCTGAAAACTCCATATGAATAGAGAGGGTAGAGGTAGGAGATGATGTTTTAGGTGTCCAAACATCTATATATTAGATATCACCAATCAAATAGGAGTAGTTTAGAAATATCAATGAGTTTTGACCAAAACCCACTGATGGACCTCCCATATCTGGATTTCTGAAAACTCCATATGAATAGAGAGGGTAGAGGTAGGAGATGATGTTTTAGGAGTCTAAACATCTATATATTAGATATCACCAATCAAATAGGAGTAGTTTAGAAATATCAGTGAGTTTTGACCAAAACCCACTAATGGACCTCCTATATCTGGATTTCTAAAAACTCCATATGAATGGAGAGGTTAGAGGTAGGAGATGATGTTTTAGGTGTCCAAACATCTATATATTAGATATCACAAATCAAATAGGAGTAGTTTAGAAATATCAATGGTTTTGACCAAAATCCACTGATGGACATCACATATATGTTCAGGTCCTCCTAGCGTGACTTCAGACCCTGCGTTTTAATTTGAAATTAAGTGTTTTGATAGATTTTTTATATATTAATATATTTTTGTAATAAAAAAAATTTGAGTTCATGTCGGGCCTGAATCAAAAGATTTCAGGCCCAACGTGGACCTGAAATAAAAATTTCAGGCCCACACTAGGCCTGAAATATTTTATTTCAGGCCCACGCTGGGCCTGAAATAAAATATTTCAGGCCCAGTTTTTTTTAATTTCTGCATCGTTTTTTTTCAATTTTTTTTTTCTGAATTCGTTTTTTTTTAATTTTTTTTACGTTTTTTTATTGCTGCAGCATACATTTTTTTAAATTTTTTTTATATATTAATATATTTATTAAATATTATTTAATATATTAATTTTTATTAATCAAATATAAAAATTATTTATTTATATTTTTAAATCACGGTGGATGAGCTATTTTTAACTGAAATATTTTTTAATTTTTACCTTACGTTTTTAGCGCCGATTTCATAATATATTATTTTAAAATAAAAGTCACGTGTTGCCGTCTCGAAATTTGTTGCTGAGAGAGAAAGAGAAAGACAGCAGTTAGAAGGAGGGGTATAAGAGGAAGTTCACATAAAGACCTTCGCCATTTGGTAAAATAGAAACCATGGTACGTCCTTTGATAATTTTCGGTATTTAAGTACGCTCTTTGATAAATTGCCGAAGTAAACTATTATTCCACCCTTTTGTTTGGATCAAAATCGGAGAGGACGGCGATCATGTGGCTCCTTCCGGCGGGACGGAGGAACATTGGCCGCCATGGAGGCTGAGTACAGCAGCGATGATCGAACTTCGTCTCTTGCTCCGCTACTGTTAATTTCTCTGCTTCGGCTTCTTCGTGTCCATCCTGCAGGAGACGCACTGTTTCAGTTGCCGTGGGCTCTTCCTTATTGTTCAGCTTTGTACGTCTGATTTTTGACGCATCGCGATTGATGCAGGGTGGTTCCTTTGCTTGCAGCGGGCCTCCGACCGTGTTTCATGGGGCACCGACGAGTCTAAGCCTGATTCAATCCCTTTTTCCAATTTTTTTACGCCGGATCAATGTAACAAGACCTCTTGAATTTCGAATGATTATCTTTTAACTAAAGAATTAGAATCAAATACTATCTATTGTCACGCATATAAAATTTAAAAGTCTATGATGTTATTGGGAAACTTATAATCATCCACTTTCAAACCTAAATTTCACCCTCAAAATCTTTATCTGAGCCATCGAAGATTTTATTATTATTTTTGATAATTAAAAATAGTATTTAGGATAAATATAATATTCTTGATATTTATATATTCTAGTGTGTCTAAATCAGTATTTTATTTTATTAATTTCATATTTATCGAGTATTTTTTTCTGAAAGATTTTTTTATTAGATTTTTTTTAATCTTAAGATATAGAATCTATATAAATATGTAATTAACTATAAGAGAATTAATTTATTTTTGATAAGAAAAAAATTTAGACTGTATTTAGTATATTTATTTATTATTATTATTATTTACATAAAATAGAATTTTCATGAAAACGTATTTAATTTATATTCTCAAGACTTATTTTTCATAAAAAATATATTTAAAAAATTAAATTAAATTATTTTTTAGAAAATAAAAAATATAACTTTTTAAAAAATAAAAATAAAAATAGAACAAATTAAGTGTTTCCTTATTATTATTATTATTATTATTAGTATTATTATTATTTTATAATTTCTCTCCCTACTTTCTCTCCCATCCTCAACGTTCGGACCGATGTCAAATTTTGAGGTTGCTACTGGCGAATATGTTTTATAAATGGATTCAAGAATTTCTGTCCTTGAAATATTGGATCGATCCAAGTTTTGAACTGGAAACCTCGTACGTTCTATTTCCCTGGGTTTGCATTTTGCAACGAAGGAGCAATGTGAAGTTATCCCAGAAACTACCAGGGCAAGACTCGATCCATCAAAACTAATGCTTCGCGAGGGAGAGACACCCGAAAATAATAAAGGAATAAGAACGAGCAAGGTCAATACTCTTAGATTTGACAAATATCTACGAGTTTGACTCTCACAATCTCTGGATCTGTTAAACAGCATTGGCACATTTCTCAGAGCCTCAGAAGATTCGACTGGAACTCTGGAAGAAATCGAGTAGAAGATCGCAAGAGTATCCTGGTGGCAAGAGACAGTCAAGCCGCCAAAATACAGTAGACAGTAGACAAACAATCGAGCTGCCAATACAGTATCCTGGTGGCAAGAGTATCCTAGTGGCAACAAACAATCGAGCTGCCAATACAGTAGACAGTCAAGCCGCCAACATACACACCAGACAGTCGATCCACCAACTAATCTCTAGCCACGGTCCAATCGTCACACTCCGATTCATCCCCACTCTGATCCAACGCTTCTTCCAGGTCCAAATTTTGAGAACACATGGACCCCTTTTGTCAGTTGTCAGAACACATGGGCTGTCAGAGCACAAACTTATTTAAACACGTAGAGCAACCTGATAGACATAACATGATCCTACAAAATCTCCTACAATACCACACATGGATGACATGCCCCCTTAACACCTTTGACACGAATATGACATTTTGACTGAGGTATTCCTATAAAAAGTCTTGCTCATGCAAGTAAGGGTGAGCATTCGATTAAAACCGAACCGAACCGATTTTTTTTCATCAAATCGAACCGACCGAATTAAAAAAAAAACAAACAAACTGAACCGATATTTTATCGGTTAATTCGGTTTTTAACCGAATTATCCAAAAAAAAATAGTTTTTAAAATAAAATTTAGTTTGTTTTAAATAAAAATCAATTTTTTTAAATAAAAAATTAATTTTGGGTTAAAAATTTGATTAATTCGGTCTATTCGGTTTAATCGAATAGGAAAATTGAAAACCGAAACCGAACCGAATTAACCGATTTTTTTAAGAAAAAAAACCGAATTACAAAATAGACCGAACCGAAATTTAAAATTCGATTATTTTGTTCGATTTATTCGGTTTAATTGAATATTTGCTCACCCCTACATGCAAGCCAAGGGCGGACTCATTTTGCTGAAGAAGAGACATGTTTATTCCAGAGGAGAGGTTAAGAATACTGATTAATACTTGCATTTTCATTACTCTTATTTGATGTTTATCTTCTCCATATGTTTTTACTGCTGGTGGCTGATTTAAGTGTTGGAGTGCAAGACCGGGGCACTCCGATATCTTTGTAGGTTCTTTCGAGGACGAGAATAACTCATCGATAGCTCTGGCGGCCCCACCTTCTTCTCTCCAAGTCATGGTGATTTGTGTTAAGAAAATAGAAATAAAGAGAAGAAGAGAGGTAACAAAATAACTTTTTTAATTGAATAATTTATTCATGAGATATACAATTTATAGAGATAGTAGGATGTTTAGTCAAATAAAAATTAATAAAGAAATTGTTAATTAATAGATTTATAAAGAAAATGTCAATTAACAGATTAATAAAGAAAATGTCTAATCTAATGATTAATATATATAAATTTGATTTGACTCGATCAAAAATCTTATTAAATAATTATTATCTTTTACCCTTTGACAAATTCAAGGGAGATCTCGGACGTTGAGTTTGTTTGTTAGCATGTTGAAACGCTGTCTAGATAATGACTTAGTAAAGATATCAGTAATTTGATCCTCTATAGAAATATAAGAGACAGATAATTGTTGAGTCGGCACACGCTCTCGAACAAAATGAAAATCAATTTCCACATGTTTTATACGAGCATGAAAAATTGGATTTGCTATGAGATATGTGGCTCCAATATAATCACACCAAATTTTTGGTGCAATATTTTATGCAAAATAAAATTCAGAGAAAAGCGATTGAAGTCAAATACTTTCAAATGTTACATTTGCTATAGCTTTATATTCAGTCTCAGTGTTTGAGCGAGATACTGTAGGTTGATTTTTAAAATTTCATGAGATAATATTTCGTCCAAGAAATATTACATATCTACTAGTAGAGCGTCTGTCTTCAGGAGAGCTTGCCCAATCCGCATCACTATATGCATGTAAATCTCGAGATGATTGTCGATATAAAAGAAGACCACGTAAAATAGTACCTTTGAGATAAGGAAGTATTCTTTTCACATCTTCCCAGAATTGTTCAGTAGGAGAATGCATGAACTGACAAGTACGATTTACTGCAAAATTAATATCAGGTCGTGTGATAGTGACATATTATAAAGCTCCAAGAATGCTCCGATAAATCTAGGGATCAGACATAACAGGAGAAGGTGTAGAGAAATTAATAATAATAATTGGTGTAGAGACCGGACATGCTCCATCTTTTTTAGCACTTTAAATAAGCTTAGTAATATATTTACTTTAAGAGAGGAGTCAACTTTCTTCATGTGGAATAAGTTTAATACCAAGGGAAAAAATGAGCATTACCCATATCTCGAATAGGAAATTTTTGATTGAGATGACTTAAAAGAGTTGTAATGCCCTTTTGATCATTGTTGGTTATTAAAATGACATCTACGTAAATGAGAAAAAATATCATAGATCCGTCATTATATTTATAGAATAGAGAAGAGTCGGTCTTTGATCCTGAAAATCCTTGAGTTTGCAACCAGTCTGATAATCTATGGAACCATGCACGAGGAGCTTGCCGAAGACCATAAATGGATTTCTTTAGCTGACAAACATGAGTTAAAAATTGTGGATGGAAAAATCTAGGTGGTTGCTCTATAAATATTGATTCCTCAAGATTGTCATGAAGGAATGCATTAGAAACGTCTAATCATCGTACATGCCAATTAGAACTAATAATTACCGATAACAATAGTCAGGCAGATATAATTTTAATGACTGGGCTAAAGGTGTCATTGAAGTCAATACCTGATTCTTAATTAAATTCTTTGGCTACAAGTCGAGCTTTATACCGTTCAAGAAAACCATCAGCTTGATGCTTAAGCGAAATATCCATATAGAGCCCACAACATTCATAGAGAAAATGCGTGAAACTAAACTCCATGTTACATTGCCAAAAAGTTGTTGGACCTTGGATGACTAGAGAGGGGGGGGGGTGAATGTAGCCAGACACTTGAAGTTTTAGCGCTTTTGAAATTTCTGCGACTCAAAGGTTTAGTAGCACAGCGGAAGCAATAAAACAGAGTATGCAGTAAACTAAACCTTAAGTTAATCACAAGAACAAGAACGCTAACAAGAGGATTTACAAGGTTCGGGGATAACTTGCCCCTACTCCTTGGCGTGCCCGTAAGGTGGGCGATCCCTTGATCGTCGACAGATCAAGCCCCGGAAAAATTCGGATAGTAAGCAACGTCCTTCTCGGTGGAGTAACCTCTCCACAGCGTTTCAACAAAGATAGAGTTTTAAGCACAATGAAACACAAGAAAGATCTTACTTAGCACTTAGGACAGCAAGAACTCAGACAAACTTCTCCCGAGCTCCACTCAGCGCAGATCTCATGCAAGAATCCCCTTCTTCGTGTCTTCTCGCTGATGGACTCGCCAAGCCTTCTGACTCTTCTTCCCAATGCTCAAGTAACAGATGATTGCTTCAAAGATTGCAGTTGCTTGCTCAAGATGATGGAACAGATTGCACGAGCATAAGCACAAACACAACGTGGAGAACTTTGTTACTGAGACTTGTTCGCCACCAAGCCTTAAGTCCTAGCTCTCTGATCACCAAGTCATCGCCATCTCACTGTAGCCTCCAGCTGCTCACCTGCAACACCCAGCCTACCACTGAGCTCTCCTGGACTCCCTGAGCTTCCCTCAGACTAGCTTCAGTCAGCAGCCAGCGTTCGTTGCAACCTGAGATGACAAATGGACAAACCTGCTCCAAGGAAAGGCCTCCATTGACTCTCCTTGAGTGTTTGAATCCATCCCTGTCACCTGCACATTCAATCAGAGGTTTAGCAAATGAAATCAAGCTTATATCAGTCATAGCAGAGAAGATCAAGGTGACATCAGTAGCGTATCAGTGAAAGCAGGCGCGATCAGAGCGTCTGACAGCGCGTTTGAATTAAAGTGATCGGTCACCGGACCGATCAGGCTCCAACCTGATCGGTCCACAGTGAGAAACTTGGGATCGCAAGCTCGTATGATCGGTCACC
The DNA here is from genome assembly GCA_024364735.1 of Boesenbergia rotunda. Classification (NCBI taxonomy): domain Eukaryota; kingdom Viridiplantae; phylum Streptophyta; class Magnoliopsida; order Zingiberales; family Zingiberaceae; genus Boesenbergia; species Boesenbergia rotunda. The sequence continues at coordinate 266,405 of JAGFNQ010000954.1, read as the reverse complement.
CTGACCGGTCACTAGATCGGTCACCAAACCGATCCGGAAATCAGCTTGCCACAATCCCGCCCGGAATCCACTGGCTGATCGGTCACCAGACCGATCAGGCTCCAACCTGATCGGTCAGGGTGAGAAATCTCACGACAGTTGATCGTTCAGTCTGATCGGTCACGATTTCTCCCTGATCGGTCACCAGATCGATCAGGAGCAGATCAATGAGGTTCCCAAAAACCTACTGGATGCTCCCTGATCGGTCACCGGACCGATCAGGAGCAGAGCAGCAGGGGAACTCAACCCACTTGTGGGCTCCCTGATCGGTCACCAAACCGATCAGGAGCTGTGCAGTGAGTGAAATGCATACTCCCTGATTGGTCACCAGACCGATCCAGCGATATCAGTCATCGCTGGATCGGTCACCAGACCGATCCACGAAGGAGCACCGTGCCAACTTCCCTGATAGGTCATCAGACTGATCCAGGGGCTCCAACCTAGCCCTCCAAGCTAGGACCTGACCCTCCAAGCTAGGATTTCATCCAACCTAGCCCTCCAAGCTAGGACCTGGCCCTCCAAGCCGGGATTTCATCAACCTAGCCCTCGAAGCTAGGACTTTTCACCTAACTCTCCAAGTTGGGACTTTTCACCTAACCCTCCAAGTTAGGACTTTTCACCTAGCCCTCCAAGCTAGGACTTTTCACCCAACCCTCCAAGTTAGGACTTTTCTACACCTAGCCCTCCAAGCTAGGATTTTTCATACCTAACCCTCCAGGTTAGGACTTTTCCACACTCCGTGCCTAATCCCCGATCAGGACTTAATCATAATCATAACCATCAACCTAAACTAAAATCGGTGTCAACACCAAAACAACAATCAGGGTCAGACTGCATCAACAATCTCCCCCTTTTTGTTGTTTGACAAACCGATTTTAAGTTTAGGGATTCGAAATTAATTTTCTCAAATTTTAGAATCATAGGAGAATCAGGATCCTCACCTACAACATTATCATCCCAAACTTAACCAACCACACTCTCCCCCTTTGTCGAACATCGAAAAGGGTCTAGAAGGGCTGTTAAGTTTAAACATACTCCCCCTCAACCCTAGGGGTATCCCAAAACAATAAAAGATTTGATTGAATTTTGAAGGGATATGAAAACATATGATAAGTGTAAGTCATGGCAAAGCAAGCATATGTATCATATGGACATTGCATCATAAGCATAATCATAGCAACGCATAATATCAGATGAATGAAGCATAAGCAAAATCTAGTCATAGAAGTAAGGCATAAAACATAGCCCGAAAAGTCAAGTGCATCATACATCAAAACCAGACAACTAAGTAGATGCATATCAATGCATCAAAGTCAAGGCAAATGCGGCACAAGGCCATAAAAGTCAAGTCAGGAGGCATACAGCCTGAAAGTCATACAATCTAAACAGTCATATAGGCAAATCACAAGCAGATGCAGAGTATATCAACCATCGGCGGGGGGGGGGGGTCATCATGCATAGGGTCATCCATCGTGACATCATCAGGTGCAAAAGACCCAGGTGCAGCATTGCCGGAGGGCGCATCTCTCGGAAATGTGTGGCGTCGCCACTCATCATACCAAGTCTGCTGTAGCGTACGGACCCCGGAGGCATCAGACTCCACCGCGGTCAGTCTGCGATCGAAGGAGCGAAAACCCGAGCGGACCTCCTCGCGATAGAGCTCTCTCAAGTGAAGATCATGCTGGATCGTCCGATCCAGCTCAGAAATCTGCCAGCGTAGGTCCGGCTCTGGCTCATCGTCATAGTCATTAGCAGCAGCGGGAGCCTCCTGATGAGTAGTTGAGGCTGCTGGTATCTGAACATGCGCACCCCTAGGAAGCTCGCCTAAACCCCGCCCATCCTTCCATACAAGAGTCTGATCGTCCGACCCAACAACAATACCAGATTTGGCAAACGCGCGTTTGCCCAATCGGCAATCCTGTCTGACCATGGGCACTGTCCGACCCTTGGTTACATCAACTCCCACTGACATAAGCCAGTCGGTGATGATGTGACCAAAGGGCATATAGACAGTGCGACGACTGGGCTCATGATAGAAAATGATCGACTGAAAGATGCTCTCAATAATGTCAAAGTCAAGACGGCAGTGCATGCCATAGAGCATCAAGCAGTGGTAGGGTCGGATCTCGGTCAAGGGTTTTGAAGTGATTGGCAGGATACAGTTGGTGATTATCTTGAAGAGTGTTGGTGCAGAAAGCACCCAAGTCGAACCTGTGTTTTGATAATGGCAAAAGGGTTCAAAAGTTAAGGTATAATGTTTATGTAATATGTTACTCAAGTGTGCAGGAAAAGTCCTAGCGAAGGACTGCTAGGCACTTGGCGAAGGAGTGCCAGGATTCAAAGCCCTAGCGAAGGACTGCTAGTCACCTGGCGAAGGAGAGCCATGATACAAAGCCCTAGCGAAGGACTGCTAGGTACCTGGCGAAGGAATGCCAGGATACAAAGACCTAGCGAAGGACTGCTAGGCACCAGGCGAAGGATGACTTGGTACTGAAGACCTGGCGAAGGACAGCTAGGCACCTAGCGAAGGACAGCTAGGCACCTAGCGAAGGACTGCTGGGCAAAAGTCCAACCGGAGGAGCCGGTTGGCATCAGGTAAATTCTCCCGAGAGGAGTAGGTGAGGACGCGTTCCCCGTCGAAGGAACAGTAGGCGTCGGTTCGACCTAGGGTTCCATTTGGGAGACCCAAAGTCAGAACCAAGACAGCTAAGGCTGTATAAAACTAACATATTATTGCTTTATGTTGTTTTGGACTAACCCTAGATGCAGGACCGAAGGAACGAGTGTCTGCAGCTCAGAGAGCCTCAAAGGAGTGAGGAAGCAGCTGAGTGTCCCGGGCGCCCGGAGTGTCCCGGGCGCCCCCAAGGTGAATATAAAATAGATGAAGCGAAAGAAGTAATTCGGCAGCTTATGGGCGGGGCGCCCCCGTGCTCTCGGGCGCCCCCCATGCTCCCGGGCGCCCCCAGCGTCCCGGGCGCCCCAGCTTAAGCTAACGAAGCAGAAGCCAGCGAAGTCAAACGGATAAGAGATGACCCAGTCAACCCGGGCGCCCCCAGTGTCCCGGGCGCCCCCGTCAAATCCTGATCCCGAGATTGAAGGGATCAGAGCTGACCGAGAGGAACTCGGATCATCTGACACGTGGGGGGCGCCCCCAGGGGCTATAAAAAGGCCCTCGACTTCAAGGCTTCAAGCAATCAATTCTTCCACCGCATTCACGCTCTTCTACGCTCACGCTCTGCTCCAGAAACCTCCCGACTCGAGATACAAGCGCCGACGACATCCCTCGGCTTCAAAAATACGATCTACTCCGGATGTCGGTAATTAAGAGCGGCTTTCTTTTAGTTTACTGTACTAATCTTGTAATCTATACCTGTAAACTTTTTGCGCATATAGAATTGCCCACAGAAAACGGTCAACGACCGTGGGCCTTGGAGTAGGAGCCGACCGCGACTCCGAACCAAGTAAAAAACTTGGTGTTTGCGTGTGTTTGTGTTAATTTCCGCTGTGCATTCTCTATTTCTTAATCCGAACGTTTTACGATATTCACCCCCCCTCTATCGTTTCTCTCGATCCAACAAGTGGTATCAGAGCGGGGAAGGTCAAATTTGGTGCAACCACCAATTTGAGAATTTTTTAGATTTTTACGAAATTTCTTTTTAATATTTTTTTCGTTGGAATTTCTTCCCGTTAATCGAGGTTAGTGTAACACCCCTCGACAAATATTTTTTTCTCTTTATCCCGCACTACTAATCCAAGACCAGTCTTGGGATATTCCTTTTTCCGTTTAAGTTTACATTTCAGATAAAATGGCCATGCAAGAAGGCTTCAGCACTGCAAGACCACCTCTCTTAAGTGGGGAGGACTTCTCCTACTGGAAGAGCAGAATGGAGGTCCACCTGAAAACTCAGGTGGACATGTGGATAATCATCCAGTCCGAACTGGAAATTCCAAAAAATACTGAAGGAGTACCTCAAACCTACACAGAGTGGGACACCGCTCTGAAACGGAAGATTGAAGCTTATGCAAAGGCGACCCAGACCCTCCAATGCGGCTTAACAAAAGAGGAGCTGAACCGGGTGGGTCCATTCAACAGTGCTAAGGAACTGTGGGGGAAACTGATCGAGCTGCACGAAGGACCTTCAGACACTCGGATCAGCAAGAGAGATCTCCTCCTGAACAAGCTGTACACGATCAAGATGAACGACAACGAAACAGCAGCTCAACTCCACGCCCGAATTTAGGAATTAATGAACGGACTACACACCATCAGTCACAAGGTAGAAAACTGTGACCTAATAAGGTACGCTTTAAATGCTTTCCCGAGAAACACCTTGTGGGCATCTATGGTAGATGCATACAAGGTTTCAAGGGACATTTCAAAAATTAAATTAGATGAATTGTTCTCTGAATTAGAATTACATGAACAGACTAACTGCAATATGGCCGAGAAAGGTATTGCCTTTGTTGCAGGTAAAACTGGAAGGACAATCAAGAAGAAGCCTCAACCTGAACCCGAGTCTAACTCAGACTCAGACTCAGACTCAGAAGACGAAGAAGGAGATCGACCAAAGCTGGTCCGACTGGCCCGAAACTACTATAAGGAATTGAAGAACCAAACCAACAGACGGAAAGCCAGCAGAAGAAAGGACGAACTAGCTGAACTCGCAAATGAAAAGAATAAGCCCAACGTGACCTTCTATGAGTGCAAGAAGAAGGGTCACTACAAGACGGAGTGTCCGAACCTAAAGGAGACCAAGAAGAATAGAAGGAAAAAGGCACTTCAGGCAACGTGGGACGAGTCCTCCTCCTCCGAAGAAGAAAAGGTCCCACAGTCGAACCTACTCGCACTAACCGCCTCAGAAAAAGTCGAGACCAAATCAGAATCAGAACAGGACGATGGCAGACTGACATTTTCAGAGGACGGCGAAATCAAGGTAAGTGGTTTTACTAGAAGTCAGTTAAATGAGTTAATTTCTTATCTTTCTCGAGATTTGGCGAAAGCTAAACTCCGAGTCGAATCCCTCCGACAGGAAGTAAAACTCCCGAAAAAGGGAGCTGACTCTAGACCCTTAACTGAGAAGGTTCAAGAAGGAACCTCTACTCAAGTTGAAAAACTTGAGAAAGAGAACTCCTCCCTGAAAACTCAGGTTAAGGACCTTAGATCAGCTTTAGAACGATTCACTTCTGGTTCCAAGGGTCTTGACATGATTCTTGGAAAACAGAAGTCGGTTCTAAATCGATCCGGACTAGGTTATAGAACCAAATCTAGACAAAGATCCTACTTTGCTGTACTGAACCAGTCCAGACCTAAAGTTCAGGCATGGGTACCCAAACTATGCCTGAACAAACAAACTGGATCAAATCAATACTGGATCCCCAAGGACAAGATTCACATCTTGTCAGACCATTATCGTGGCTTTAGTCCAGGGGGAGCCAAATTGAAAACAATATTTATTGTTAGATAAAATTCAATTCTTGATTGCAATTGGCTTGCTTGATTGTTTACTTTATTCCTGCAATTTACCATGTTTAGATTTAGGAATGATTAGTTTAAGGACTGAACCAACTTAACTGAAATTTGAACAACATAGTATTGGGTGGCGGTGAGATGATAGTACGTTAGGGAAACCAATTCTAATAAGGTCAAGTATTTTCTACTTGGTCTCTTTAGACTGGTGAAACTAGCCGAAACTACCGATCTAAGACCCAAACTAGTTAGACCAGAATTTTTCAAAGATTAATTTTGAAAATGAAATTTCACTGAAAGGCTTTGTCAAGGAAAGGGTTGATGATCCAATAAGGCTACGGCCAAAGAAGGCCTAGTGCCTCGCCAAGACCTGGAAGCCAATCTTTGAAATTCAAATTCAAACTAGTCTCTGTTAAATTCGAATCTAACATAAATTTTCAGTTAGTTGTAGATTTAAACATTCTTTTCAAAATAAATTCAATTGTTTTCAAAATTAATTAAGCTTTTCAAAATAACTCATGTTTTTCTCAAAAATTCTTTTATCAAAACCTGTCTCACAAAACCTATAAGGCTAACGTGATTGAAAACCCTAGATTGGGTGAGACAGTAAAATTATACTCAAT
>JAGFNQ010000954.1:224862-260189 GCA_024364735.1 Boesenbergia rotunda | reverse complement strand
GTAACTGCCAAAGGCAGTAGACTGCTGTCCCGGGCACCCGGGAGCTCCCGGGCGCCCCCAATAAACTGCCTATAAAAAGGCACCCGAACTCCCTCTTCTTCCCACACCAAAAACCATCCTCCTTCCTCACTTCCTTCCTTCCAAAGAGATCAAGTGACACTTGTGCTTCCTCAATCTCAACCATGCCTCCCCGGTATGATTTCTTTTATGCATTTAGAATTATTTTCTTAATTCCTTTCTTATAAATGCATGTTTCTTAACTTAGAAAACGCCGAGCAAACCAAGCGAACCCCGGTACCGAACCGAGTCCCGACCCTAGGTTCCCAACTCTAGAACTTTGTAATAAGTTTGCTCGAACAACCTATAAGCCTATCAAAACTAGCTATCTAAATAGACACTTCTTCACCCAATCTTGTCCTTTAGCCATGAATGTTATAAACTTTTATCAACTAGACAATCTAGTGTTCTGCACTCATTCAATTAACACATCTTTATGTGCAGAATTCTATAATAACATAGTTAGACAGAACGATCTCACGTTTGTCACTACTGTTCAAGGGATACCCTTGTCAATCACCCCTACCTTACTAAATCGATTTCTTGGACTACGACCTTCCTAGTCCACCTTTTGTTGCTATCCTCCTAGGGATCCTCCATTTGATGCTCCCTACTCTCACATTTCTCTAGACACTCTCCATTCCTATTTCTATAGGGAAGCTAGACTCCCCGTAGCTAGACGATTTCAGTCCGTTGACCTTCAGGTCCAGGACTACGCCCTGTACAGAGTCCTGGTCCGCTGTATATTACCACTATCCACTAGGGATGTCGCGACCATGCGACCTTTTCATGCCTTCCTCCTGTATGCCCTGATCCATCATCTAGACATTGACATTGGCCTTCACATATTCCACGCTATCTTATATGCCTCCAGTGTCACGACTCAGGGTCGGGTACGCACCCCCTTCTGCCACATCATCACCTCCATCCTTCATCACCACGGTCGTGACATTACCGTAGGTGAAATAACCGCGATGATCGATTTTGACGAGATAGGGTTTAGGAACTTCTCTTTAGCTGGTATAGAGGTATCGGCCACCGGGGTTTTGACTTGGAGACGACAGCGAGCCGGAGCTCAGATCGACTCAGACGAGGAGGTTGAAGTCGATGTCGCCGATTTGGCAGCAGAGGCTCGAGCACACATAGACGAGCCCCCTCCACCGACACTCTATGAGAGAGTGACACGGCTGGAGACACAGGTCCAGAGCCTCCAAGAGGAAGTGGAGGCAAACCATACTGAAGATATGGAGACAAATCTAGGCTATTACACTTACTATATGAGTGCCCTTAGAGTTGAGAGGGAGACCAGAGACACACAGTATCACGAGATGATGGAGCTGTTCCGATCCTGGCAGCTAGGCTCTTCTGATCATCCTGGTCTCTCCTCCTAGATTTGATTAGCATTGTACAGTGACTATATGACTGTCCCTACTCAGTAGGGTTGACTCATGTTTCGATTTGTATGACTGTGCTGATTCTCTCTGTTGACTAGCTAACTTATGGAGATGAGTACTTGTTTTTCTCTACTATTTGATCAACAGTTAGGATTATGCTTGGTAGAATAGGTTAAGTCTATTCTTGGTTTTCTTACTACTTTACTCACTTCAAAATCAGGTTTTAAAGTAGTTTAAAAAAATGCTTTCAAAATCAGCTCTTACTTAATTTTGAAAAGTTTTAAAAAGAAATAATTTTTTTTTACTTAGTTTTATTTTTAAAACTAGGGCTTTTTCACAAATGGACTTAGCCTAGGCCCTAACCCTAGAACTGCATGCACTTATAGATTTAGAAGCTAGCATCTCACAAGCACCTTAGGGTACTTTTGATTGATAGCCTAGAATGGGTTGAGATGCTTAGGTATTTGCCTTAATTTAAGATGCTTTAAGTCAGTGCATCTGTAGTAATTGGGCCACTAAATACAACTTACACAGTAATCAAGTTTAGTGTCAAGTTTAGAAAATCTAACTTGAACAGAACACTTAACTTGACTAACCCTAGCGAAAATTACTGCTTATAGCAGTTAGTAAGTAGCTAATTGGGTTAGACAGGACCCCAAAAGAGAAAATTGAAACTGATTTGGTTTAATTCATATCCTGAACTGATTCAGTACAGCGAATTATGCAAGTTATTATTTTCTGTTATGCAACTTAATTATCCTGTTTTTGCTATACTTCTTTGTTTTTGATATATGGAAAAGGGGGAGAGATAGGAAAGGAGAGTTTAAAATTTTTTCTCTAGATCCAAAATTTCAAACTCTATATTAAAAAAGTACTTAAGTTTTCAGATTTTCACAAGTACTTAAAACTTAAATCTTTCAAATTTTCCTAAGTATTTTAAACTTAAGTTTTCAAAAACATTCTTAGTACTAAAACTTAAATTTTCATTAAGTACTCAAACTTAAGTTTTCAAAATCCTTCATAATACTTAAACTTAAGTTTTCAAAAACTTTCTGAGTACCAAAACTTAAATTTTCTTTAAGTACTCAAACATAAGTTTTCAAAATCCTTGATAATACTTAAACTTAAGTTTTCAAAATCCTTCATAATACTTAAACTTAAGTTTTCAAAAACTTTCTGTGTACTAAAACTTAAATTTTCTTTAAGTACTCAAACTTAAGTTTTCAAAATCCTTCATAATACTTAAACTTAAGTTTTCAAAAACTTTCTGAGTACTAAAACTTAAATTTTCTTTAAGTACTCAAACTTAAGTTTTCAAAATCCTTCATAATACTTAAACTTATGTTATCAAAAACCATCTAAGTATTTAAACTTAAATTTTCTACAAGTATAAATTTTCCAAAAGTACACAACCAAAATTATTTCAGAAAATATGTCTATAATGTTTAAGTTGAAAATTATTCTAATTAAAATTAAATCCATCATTAGACTTAGAATATATTTTCAAAACCCCACAAACTAATGAAAAATCCAGGGGGAGATTCCTTCCAGGGGGAGGAAACAAAATTCAGTTTACTTGTTTTGATTAACTTAACTTTTTGAACCAGGGTTGCCATAAATCAAAAAGGGGGAGATTGTTGGTGCAGAAAGCACCCAAGTCGAACCTGTGTTTTGATAATGGCAAAAGGGTTCAAAAGTTAAGGTATAATGTTTATCTAATATGTTACTCAAGTGTGCAGGAAAAGCCCTAGCGAACGACTGCTAGGCACCTGGCGAAGGAATGCCAGAATACAAAGCCCTAGCGAAGGACTGCTAGGCACCTGGCGAAGGAATGCCAGGATACAAAGACCTAGTGAAGGACTGCTAGGCACCAGGCGAAGGATGGCTTGGTACTGAAGACCTGGCGAAGGACAGCTAGGCACCTGGCGAAGGACTGCTGGGCAAAAGTCCAACCGGAGGAGCCGGTTGGCATCAGGTAAATTCTCCTGAGAGGAGTAGGTGAAAACGCGTTCTCCGTCGAGGGAACAGTAGGCGTCGATTCGACCTAGGGCTCCATTTGGGAGACCCAAAGTCAGAACCAAGACAACTAAGGCTGTATAAAACTAACATATTATTGCTTCATGTTGTTTTGGACTAACCCTGGATGCAGGACCGAAGGAACGAGTGTCTGCAGCTCAGAGAGCCTTAAAGGAGTGAGGTAGTAGCTGACCAGGGTGCTCGGAGTGTCCCGGGCACCCCCAAGGTGAATACAAAATAGATGAAGCGAAAGAAGTACTTCGGCAGCTTATGGGCAAGGCGCCCCCCATGCTCCCGGGCGCCCCTAGCGTCGTCGGCGCCCCCAAGTCAAGTTATCGAAGCTGAAGCCAACGGATATAAGTTGACCTAGTCAACCCGGGCGCCCCCGTCAAAGCCTGATCCCGAGTTTGAAGGGATCAGAGCTGACCAAGAGAAACTCGGATCAGCTGACACATGGGGGGGCGCCCCCGACGTCCTGAGCGCCCCCAGGGCTTTAAAGGGGCCCTCGACCCCGAGGCTTCGGATAATCAATTCTTCCAACGCATTCACGCTCTTCTATGCTCACGCTCTACTATGGAAATCTCCCGACTCGAGATACAAGCGCCGACGACGTCCCTCTGCTCCGAAAATACAATCTACAACGGACGTCGGTAACGAAGAGTTTCTTTTAAGTTTACTGCACTAGTCTTGTAATACATCTGGTAAACTGTTTTTGCGACATATAGAATTGCCCACAGAAAACGGTCAACGACCGTGGGCCTTGGAGTAGGAGCCGACCGCGACTCCGAACCATGTAAAAAACGTGGTGTTTGTGTGTGTTTGTGTTAATTTCCGCTGTGCATTCTCTATTTCTTAATCCGAACGTTTTATGATATTCACCCCCCCTCTATCGTTTCTCTCGATCCAACAATAAGTACCCCCATGGCCACAAATGTAAAAATAGATAGTGACCCTGATGGTAAACCAGTAGACCTTAAACTCTATAGAAGTATGATAGGAAGCCTACTATACCTTACAGCAAGCAGACCTGATATCCTTTTTGCTATAGGAATGTGTGCTAGATACCATCCCTGTGCTAAGGAAACACACTTAGCAGCCCTGAAAAGAATACTAAGAAATGTTTAGGGCACCCTAAATCTAGGGATTTGGTATCCTAGGACCTCAACCTTTGACTTGTCAGGATACACGGATTCTGATTACGCTTGTTGTAAATTAGATAGAAAGAGCACAAGTGGAAGCTGCCAACTGTTAGGAAATAGTCTAGTAAGTTGGTGTAGCAGAAAATAACACTGTGTAGCTCTATCCACAACTGAAGCTGAGTATGTTGCTTTAGGAGAGTGTGTAGCACAACTTTTATGAATGATGCACACTCTTAAGGACTTCCAGCTCAACTACACCCAAACTCATGTTTTCATTGACAACATAAGCTCAATTAATCTAACTAAGAAGTCAATCCAACATTCCAGAACTAAACACATAGAAGTTAAATACCACTTTGTAAGAGACCATGTAGCCAGTGGTGAAATAGTCCTTAACGATGTAGACTCTAAATTAAACTTAGCTGACATATTCACTAAACCCCTACCTGAGTCTGAATTCAGCTCACTAAGAAAGCAGTTAGGATTATGCTCAATAGAATAGGGTTACTCTACTTTTGTTTTTTTTTGTAACTGCTTTACTTATTTTAAAACAGTTTCTAAAATTTTTATACAAAAATCAGCTTTTACTTAGTTTTGAAAAGATTTTAAAAATAATTTTTTTTCTTTCGACTTAGTCTGATTTTAAAAAAACTACCCCCTTCAAAACTAGGGCTTTTTTGCAAATGGACTTAGCATAGGCCCTAACCCTAGAACTGCATGCACTTGTAGATCTAGAAGCCAGCATCTCACAAGCACCTTAGGGTACTTTTGATTGATAACCTAGAATGGGTTGAGATGCTTAGGTCTTTGCCTTAATTCAAGATGCTTTAAGTCAGTACATCTGCAGTAATTGGGGTACTAAATACAACTTACACAGTAATCAAGTTGAATATCAAGTTTAGAAAATCTAACTTGAACAGAACACTTAACTTGACTAACCCTAGCGAAAACTACTGTTTATAACAGTTAGTAAGTAGCTAACTGGGTTAGACAGGACCCTAAAAGAGAAAATTAAAATTGGTTTGATTTAGTTCATATCCTGTATTGGTTCAGTACAGCAAATTATGCAATTTAGCAATTTTCTTTCTGCAATTATACAATTTATCTTTTTTCAATATTGCTTTATTTTTTTGGATATATGACAAAGGGGGAGAGATAGGAAAGAAAAGGAGAGAGAAACTTTAAAATTTTGTTAATTTCAAAATTTTATCCTTTATTCAAAAAGTAATTAATCTATTTGTTATGAAACTTAAGTTGTCAAAAAAAATTTCTAAGTACTTAAGTGTTCAAAAACTTCTGAAACTTAAGTTTTCAAAAATTTTCCTAAGTACTTGAAACTTAAGTTTTCAAAAATTTTCCTAAGTACTTGAAACTTAAGTTTTCAAAAATTTTCCTAAGTACATGAAACTTATGTTTTCAAAAAATTTCCTAAGTACTTGAAACTTAAGTTTTCAAAAATTTTCCTAAGTACTTGAAACTTAAGTTTTCAAAAATATTTTCCTAAGTACTTAAAACTTAAGTTTTCAAAAATTAATTTAAGTACTCAAAACTTAAAGCTCTCAATATTTTTCTAAGTATAAATTTTCCAAAAATTACACGACCATATTTTGGAAAATATGTTTCTTTTGAAAACGGTTATAAAGTGTTTGAAAAATTAATTCCATCTTTAGACTTAGAATTTTTTTTTAAACCCCACGAACTCATTGAAAAATCTAGAGGGAGATTCCTTCCGGGGGAGGAAACAAATTTGTAACTGTTCTGATTAACTTAACTTTTTAACCGGGTTGTCATAAATCAAAAAGGGGGAGATTGTTGGTGTAGACAACACCCAAGTCGAACCTGTATTTTGATAATGGCAAAAGGGTTCAAAAGTTAAGATATTATGTTTATCTAACATGTTCACTAAGTTTACAGGAAAAGAAGCCCTAGGTACACTGGGCACGAAGTCCTGGTCGAGGACTGGGCACGAAGCCCTGGCGAGGAGCCGGACACCGAAGACCTGCTCGGAAGGTGGGCACGAAGACCTAGTCAGGTGTATCGGGCAAAAGTCCAACCGGAGGAGCCGATTGGCAAAAGGTAAACTCTCCTGAGAGGAGTAGGTGAGGACGCGTTCCCCGTCGAGGGAGCAGTAGGCGTCAGCTCGACCTAGGGCTCCATTTAGGAGACCCAAAGTCAGAACCAAGACAGCTGAGGCTATATAAAGATATCATATTATTGCTCTGTGTTATTTTGGACTAACCCTGGATGCAGGACCGAAGGAACGAGTGTCTGAAGCTCAGAGAGCCTCAAAGGAGTGAGGTAGCAGCTGAGTAGGGCACCCGGAGTGTCCTGGGCGCCCCCAAGGTGAATACAAAAGAAGTGGAGCAAATGTACACTTCAGAAGCTAACTGGGCGGGGCACCCCCGTGCTCCCAGGTGCCCCCGTGCTCCCGGGTGCCCCGGATGGTCCGGGCGCCCCGAGCTCAAGCCAACAAAGTGGATAAAAGTCAAGCCAGCAAGAAGCCAGCGGATAGAGTCAACCTGGGTGCCCCTAGCATCCCGGGCGCCCCCCCAGTCAAACCTCAGCCCGATCCTGAAGGGATTACGGCTGACCGAGAGGTGCTTGGATCGGTTGACACGTGGGGGGGGGGGGTCGCCCCCAACGTTCCGGGCGCCCCCAGTGGCTATAAAAAGGCCCCTCGACCCTAAGACTTAAAGACACAATTCTTCCAACGCATTCACGCTCTTCTACTCCCGCGCTCTGCTTCGAAAACCTCCCGACTTGAGATACAAGTGCCGACGACGTCCCTCTGCACCGAAAATACAATCTACACCGGACGTCGATAATGAAGAGCTACTTTTAAGTTTACTGTACTATTCTTGTAATAAATTTTGTAAACTATTTTTGTGCACATATAGAATTTCCTGCAGTAAACGGTCAACGACCCTGGGCCTTGGAGTAGGAGCCGACCGCGACTCCGAACCAAGTAAAATCGTGGTGTTTGCGTGTGTTTTAGTTTATTTATTTCCGCTGCTAATTCTCTTTTACAAATCCGAACGTTTTACGATATTCACCCCCCCTCTATCGTTCTTCTCGATCCAACATCAATCACATTTTTTGAGGTAAATATTGGATTTTTAAACATTGTAAATTTACCTTTCTCGATTGTTTGTCCAATACTCTTGAGGGTACCGTTTGGCGAAGGTCGACTCTTGTGAGTGGTGTGCTTACTCTTGTAATGTCCTATTTGTCTGCACTCATAACATATTATATGATTTTTAAAATTTGAATTTGTAACGCCTGCCCTTCACAGCCCTACGATGTAGGCGGAAGGCAGCGTTACGCTAACATACATATATACCAATGGAGATCTTAATGCAGCGGAATAAATTTTAAACTTTATACATGTGCGTTTTAACCATGCAACTAACACTTGAATCATGTAAACATGCCCTAGCTATCATTCTTAAGCATGGTTCCTTGGTAAACTTAGCATCGTCATAATCATAAAAGAAATAAAACATAGCATGTGAGACATAGCATGTGACATCATGGAAATCAACATAAGTTGTTCTTTAGTAAAAATCATCGTAAAGTATAGCATGCAAATAAGGGTGATAATGCAAAACATAAGACATGTGACAAATGGGAGTAATGTGATCTTTTCCTTTTTCTTTTGCCAAGTCACTACCACACACACACACTTGCCCCTCCTGCTGCTTCCCTTAGCTTAATATCCTCTTGCTTAATCTGCGGTATAAGGAAATAAAACTTACAAGCACATAGGCTTAGTAAGACTCTTTCCTACTCACTAAAATCATACGCCACATATAAGGCATATCATAGAGAGAGTAACATAAAACAAAAGCATATCATGAGAAGGTATTCATAAAGCATAAAGCATTTAACATGAGGAGACATATAGATGTACATGGAAATACATAATCATATGGAAGTGCTTAACATGAAATGAAGGTACATAAAGTTCATGACATAAAAAGTACTTGACATAAAATATAAGCATATAAACATACTTGACATGGCATAGTTCTTGATATAAACATAAGCATATAACATACTTGACATGGCATAGTTCTTGACATAAACATAAGCATAAGACATACTTGACATGGCATAGTTCTTGACATAAACATAAGCATAAGTCATATTTGACATGGCATAGATGCATAACATGAATGAATGCATGAGGTAAATGCACATAACATAAGGATGCTTATTTGAAAATCATATTTTAAATACTTAAACATAATCATAACATCATGGGGGGCACCGGCTTGTACCGCATACATACATCATATGCGCGCATCCCTAAGTAAATGCGAGGTAGCTAGTCTCTCCCAACTAGGGTAGGGACAGCTACGGTAGTCCCAAAACCGA
This sequence comes from Boesenbergia rotunda, assembly GCA_024364735.1. Lineage (NCBI taxonomy): Eukaryota > Viridiplantae > Streptophyta > Magnoliopsida > Zingiberales > Zingiberaceae > Boesenbergia > Boesenbergia rotunda. The sequence continues at coordinate 251,206 of JAGFNQ010000954.1, read as the reverse complement.
GGCTGTCATAAGGAGCCCATCCCTGTTGGACAGCTACGGTAGTCCCAAAACCATGGACAGCTATGGTAGTCCAGAACCGAGGCTTTCATGAGGGGCCCATCCCTTGGACCTTATGTGGGTGCGGTACAAGCCCATTCATAAAGTAAAATAGCTTCACATGCTTTTTTTTACATCATTCATAAACTTACATAGCATATTTAAAGACATAAACATGATCTTAATACATGAATCATGGTATAAAGCATACTTAGCATTTCATCATTCATAGTTAATGCATAACATCATTATGCCTTAAAGGCATGAACATCATCTTCATTCATCATCTTCATTCATAAGGCATGATATACATACATAATTATGCATTAGGGCATAAACATCATTTTAGTTCATTATGCTTGCATGATCATGGTACATAAGGTAAGCATGCATTAGATACATGGTATATATCACATAGCCTACATGATCATGGTATCTATCATAAAGCATGCATGGGTAGGATCCATATGAACATGATACATACTACATAGGTTCATGACATTCAACATAAAACATGCATAGGTCTACAAACCATAATCTACATATGTTCAAGACATTTAACCTAATGCATGCATAATTCTACATAAACATAATGTATATTTCATAACACATGTGTTCATGGTATATGGTTTAAAACATCAATAAATAAAACCTACTAAAACATGACACATAATCTAAGCACACAAGGTCATGATACATAGCACATAAAGTTAGGGTTTTAGGTAACATAAAATTCATACAACATGCTTGAATATGTATATACATCATAATAAGCCATAACAAGTATACTTGAAACCTTAGACTAACCCAAACCCTAGACTTGGAGCTTTGGCCGAAAGTTATAGATAGAGGCCCCATTATTCAAGTAACAATGTGAGGTACCATAAGTAAAGTAAAGCTCATACAATACATACAATGCCATAGGAAGCCATTAGAACACATGATTGGGGCTAACCCTAATTCCTAGCCCTAGATTGTTGGGACCGGGTGCATGTTGACATGGATGTGGGTTCATAATTTTAAAATTAATTACGTGCAGCGGAAGGTTTAGCATAAATAATTTCTCAAATTATTTAACCACACATCTAAGCATGCAACCTTATGTTGTGTAGACATGATCATATATTTAAAATTTTACAGAAATGTAAACTAATTTACTTGTATCTTGCGTAACTCGAAGAAAGGGACGAGATCCAACCGTAAGCGTTCCTTCGAAGCTCCGCCTCTATTCGCGTCCACGCCGAGTTTTCTTCGGGATGACTTTCGAAAGCCATGAGTCTCGTGTCGACAAGAACTACTAGATCCTCCAAAGACACGACAAGAATACCAAGAGAGAAGTCGGAAGACTAACCACCAAGCGAAGAACGAAATCAAGATTCCGGAAGGAAGGAAGGAGTTGCGCCCACTTCTTCTCCTTGCGGCAGCTGCTTGATGGCCGAAGGTGGCTGATCGGCGGAGCTTGGATGCCAGAGAAGGAGGCCGATGGTGGCAGCGGTTCACGGCAGCAGGGTCCCTTCTTTTGGCCGGCGGCACAAGAGAAGGGAGAGGGAGAGAAGGAGAGGGAGAGAGCTTATTCTTTTTTCTCTTGGATTGATTTCCAAGCCTTGCCTTGGTTCCTTTATATAGTGGTCTCTCAACCGCCAAGTCTCCTTTTTCTTATGGAATAAATTTTCATAAGAAATTTATCATATAAATTTTCTATGATTTATTCCATCATGCCAAGTTTTATCATAATTTTAATTCATGATAAAAATCAACCAAGTCTCCCTTTTCTTATGGAATAAATTTTCATAAGAAATTTATTATATAAATTTTTCTTTTCATGGAAAATCAATTCATAATTGATTTTATAAAATTAAAATAAACTAATCCATGGTTCATTTTAATTTTCATGAAAAATAAACCAAACCTCGGTTTATATAAAATTTATATTATCCATAATTTAAAAAAAAACAAACCACACTTGGTTTATTTTATAAATTGAACCAAACAATTTGGTTTTCTCCTTTCTTGTGGTCGGCCAAGCAAAGAGGGTGGGGACCCTGTTTGGCCGGCCTATCCAAGCCATGCCCCAATGAATTAAACTCATTTAATTCATCTATTAAGTCTTCAAAAGACTTAGCCATTTTACGCTTCTGATGCGTCTATGAAAAATTCAGATTCGACTTATCGTTTGGCTCAACCTAACATAATCTCTGTTGATTGGAAAATCTAATTTTTAACTCATTTTAAATCCCTCGGATTACTCGTAGTGCGTGTGACTAAATAGGCTTTCAATTTATATTGGCTGTCTATAATTAACCAATTATAGAACGATCATGAGTGGCACCTAGTAGTACATCATGATCCCCAATTAATCGAAAGGTCAACGGTTGACCTCAGAAACAATTCTGAAACTCTTCAATAGCTATAATGAATCGTGCCCCATTCCCTTCACCATCTTATACCCACTTGGTTCAGGACATGGTCTATGTGTGTCAGTCTCCACTAGGCTGACTACGTCACACCTAGCCCAAGTAACATTTTCTCGTCCTACGGATTCTAATTACTCTCATGTATCTAAGAGATCCATACTTCGAACATGTCATGCTCTGGCCAGAGGCTTCGAGTAATAATCCGACGACAGGCCTTGTGTTAGTGATATGAGAGAAGTGTCCTAAGGCAATCGCCTTATGATTGTAAACATTTATTTAATAAATGATAATTCACTATTTGAGTATACATGTTTGTGTATTTGATTGGGATCTTAAACTCATCTACTGAATGTCCGCAATACAATTCACAGCATAAGAGAATTTGTGATGGGATCACAACTAGTGATTATCTCTAAATGTGCAAATGTGAAGTATTGAAAGTATCCCTAGTCGATGAATTGATAAAAACGGACACTATCAATTCTGTTGAGACTAGCATGGGTTATTCTCTAATCAGCTGATTCTCACTGGCTGGTGACATTGGGATGTCCGGAGATAAACATGGATGCTAGTTAAGGGAACTAGTTCATTGGAGTGACTAGCTGTAAGACTTCATATGGTTATCTATATAGATATGTCAATGAAGTTCTTACTGCGGCTTAAGTGCGATGTTCCTTTGACATGCGGTGTTCAAGTGATCTTAGTCATGGAGACTTATACTTTAACATCTTAAGCAAGCATCTCCAAGGAGGTGTGGACCCAGGATGATTGGGTATAAGCCGAAATGCCCGAAGATGTTTGAATAGCCTACAAAGGATTCACCACTCCTTGCGAGGAGATGTATACCCAAGCCTATCGTCGGATTGTTACTCAAAGCCTCTGGCCAGAGCATATCATGTTTGGAGTGCGAGTCTCTAAAATACATGAGAGTAATTAAAAATCCAAAGGACGAGAAAGACATTACTTGGGCTAGGTGTGACGTAGTCAGCCTAGTGGGGACTGACACAAATAGACCGTGTCCTGAACCAAGTGGGTATAAGATGGTGAAGGGAATGAGGCACGATTCATTAGAGCTGTTGAAGGGTTTCGGAATTACTTCTGAGGTCAAACCGTTGATCTTTCGATTAATTGGGGGTCATGATGTACTACTAGGTGCCACTCATGACCGTTCTATAATTGGTTAATTATAGACGACCAACATAAATCGAAAGCCTATTTAGTCACACGCAATACGAGTAATCCGAGGGATTTAAATTAGTTGAAAATTAGATTTTCCAATCAAGAAAAATAAGTCGAATCTGAGTTAATCAGAGGCGCAACGGAAACATAAAATGGCTAAGTCTTTTGAAGGCTTATTGGGCGAATTAAATGAGATTAATTCGCGATCGGTTCGGCTCGGTTTGGCCGGCCAAAGAGGGTATTAACCCCCTTTCGTTTGGCCGGCCATTAAAAGGGGATAAAACTAATTTATTTGGTTTAATTAATAAAATAAATCTAGCGCGATTTGTTTTATAAATTATGGATAAATAAATTTGTGTAAAGAAATTTATATAAATAAATTTATAGAAATTTATTCTTTTATGGAAATTAAAATGATCCATGAAATGGTTTATTTTAATTTTATAAAATCAATTATGAATTGATTTTTCCATAATAAGAAAGTTTATAAATTTCTTATAAAATTTATTCCATAATAAAAGGAGAAGAAGTATTTGTTTTATTATAAAGTTAGTTATAATAAAACTTGGCTTAAACGGAATAATTAATAAGAGAATTTATAGGATAAATTTCTTATGAAAATTCCGTTAAAGAGGAGACTTGGCAAGGGAGAGATTACTATATAAAGGAACCAAGGCTAGGCTTAAGTTCCTTGATCAATTGAGTAATCAAGAGATTAACTCTCTCTCCCTCTCTCCCTTATTCTCTTCCTCTCCCTCTCCTTTCCCCTTAGGGCCGGCGCCCTTACCCATCTTAGGGCCGGCGCCCTTTGCATCCCCAAGGGCCGGCGCAAGCACCTAGGGTGCTCGAGATCTTCCTCCACCAAGTTCGAGCCAAAGAAAAAGAAGAAGCGGATCGCGACTCCATCCTTCCTTTCCCGGAATTTTGATTCCGTTAACTTGGTGGTTAGTTTCCTATCTTTTCTCTTGTTCTTCTAGTTGTGCCTTTAGAGAATCTAGTAGTTCTCATCGGCACAAAACTCGTGACTTTGCGAAGTCATCCCGAAGAGAACTCGGCGTGGACGCGAATAGAGGCGGAGCTTCCAAGGGACGCTACGGTTGGATCTCGTCCCTTTCTTCGAGTTACGCGAGGTACTTAGTAAATTAGTTTACTTTTTCGCAAAGTTTTATTTTATGATCATGTCCACACACCATAAGGTTGCATGCTAGATACGTGGTTAGAATAATTTGAGAAATTATTTCATGCTAATTCTTCCGCTGCACGTAAAAATTTAGAATTTTACGAACCCGTATCCTTGTCAACATGCACCCGGTCCCAAAACCTTGGGTATACATCTCCTCGCAAGGAGTGGTGAATCCTTTGTAGGCTGTTCAAATATCTTCGGGCACTTTGACTTATACCCAATCATCCTAGGTCCACACCTCCTTGGAGATGCTTGCTTAAGATGTCAAAGTATAAGTCTCCATGACCAAAATGACTTGAACACCGCAAGTCAAAGGAAAATCGCACTTAAGCTACAGTAAGAACTTAATCAACATATCTATATATAGACTACCATATGAAGTTTTACAGTCAGTCAGTCCAATGAACTAGTTCCCTTAACTAGCATTCTCCGGACATCCCAATGTCACCAGCCAGTGAGAATCGGCTGATTAGAGAATAACCCATGCTAGTCTCAACAGAATTGATAGTGTCTGTATCTATCAATTCATCGACTAGGGACAATTTCAATACTTCACAATTGCACATGTAGAGATAATCACTAGTTGTGAATTCATCACAAATTCTCTCATGCTGTGAATTGTATTGCGGACATTCAGTAAATGAGTTTAAGATATCAATCAAATACATAGACATGTATACTCAAATAGTGAATATTCATTTATTAAAATAAATGATTACAATCATAAGGTGATTGCCTTAGGACACTTCTCTCATATTACTAACAAACTCCCACTTGGCCTAATGCCAATCGCTACGGTACCCAATACCATAGGCTCTAACATGACCCTCAAACTTACTTTGAGGCAAGGACTTAGTTAAAGGATCCGCTAAATTCCTTTCAGTGGGAATTTTCTCAATTTGTATATCATTCCTACTTATAATCTCTCTGATCAGATGATAGCGGCGAAGCACATGTTTGGATCGCTGAGGAGACCTTGGTTCCTTTGCTTGTGCAATAGCTCTATTGTTGTCCCAGTAAACCGGTATTGCTTCATCAATGGTTGCAACCACACCAAGTTCTGAGACAAACTTCTTGATCCAGACTGCTTCCTTTACTGCTTCCGAAGCTGCAATATATTCCGCTTCCGTGGTAGAATTCGCTACGGTGTCTTATTTGGAACTCTTCCAACTTATTGCACCTCCATTTAAAATAAATACGTATCCGGACTGAGATTTGGATTCATCCTTATCTGTCTGGAAACTGGCATCTGTATACCCACGTATTATCATATCACCTTCTCCATATATTAGGAACATATCCTTAGTTCTTCTTAAGTACTTAAGGATTGTCTTGACAGCCGCCCAATGATCCATTCCTGGATCAGACTGGTATCTGCTTGTGATGCTCAGAGCATACTATACATCGGGCCTAGTACATAACATAGCATACATGATAGATCCTATCGCGGATGCATAAGGAATCTTATTCATGCAAATCCTCTCGTCTTCTGTGCGCGGACACATAGACTTCGAAAGGTTGATCCCATGCCGGATGGGAAGGTAACCTTTCTCGGATTCCGACATGCTAACCCTTTCTAGCACTCGGTCTATATATGTAGACTGCGAAAGACCAAGCAACCATTTTGATCTATCTCTATAGATTCTAATCCCAAGGATATAGGTTGCTTCTCCCAGGTCTTTCATGGAGAAAGTTTTGGACAACCAAATTTTAACCGACTGTAAGACTGATATATCGTTTCCTATAAGTAATATGTCATCGACATATAACACTAGGAATACGACTGCACTCCCACTAACCTTCTTGTACACACAACGTTCGTCAGGATTTTGTGAGAAATCAAACTCTTTGATTGTCTCATCAAAATGGATGTTTCAGCTCCTGGATGCTTGCTTTAGTCCATATATGGATCGTCGAAGCTTGCATACTTTGGTTTTATCAACCGATGTGAAACCTTCAGGTTGAATCATGTATATATCCTCAAGCAGGTTTCCATTAAGGAATCTTGTTTTCACATCCATTTGTCATATCTAATAGTCATAATGAGCTGCTATGGCCAGGAGCATTCGAATAGATTTAAGCATAGCTACTAGCGAATAGGTTTTGTCATAATCAATTCCTTGTTTCTGACGATATCCTTTTGCCACTAATCTAGCCTTAAAGGTAACAACATTACCTTCCATGTCGGTTTTCTTCTAGAAAACCCACTTGCACCCTATGGGCTTAACCCCTTCAGGTGGGTTAACCAAGTGTCATACTTGATTTTGGTACATGGAATCCATTTCTGACTTCATGGCTTCAAGCCATTTGTCCCATTCTGAACTTTTCAGAACATCATCATATCTGATAGGTTCATCATTGTTAATGACTAACACGTCGTTTGATTCACTTATGAGAAATTCGTATCTCTCTGGAATATTGCGTGTCCTATCAGACCTACGAAGAGGTGGTGTTGTTTTAGGTTCAACTGATAGCTCATCATTATGAGTTCTCGGTTGTGGGTCTAGACTAGGTGTCTCTGTAATGTCTATTGGAGTTTCTTGAACTTCTTCAAGTTCAATATTACTCCAACTGTTTTCTTGTAAAAGAAATTCTTTTTCTAGAAACACAGCATGCCTTGAAACAAACACCTTTTGTTCCAAGGGATGATAGAATTGGTAACCTTTCGTTTCCTTAGGGTATCCAAAAAATAGACATTTATCGGACATAGCATCCAATTTGTCTGATACAGTCTGCTTCACATAAGCAGGACAACCCCATATTTTAAGGTGAGTCAAATGAGGTTTCTTACTATTCCACGTCTCATATGGAGTAGTAGAGACTACCTTGGTCGGGACTCTATTTAGCAAGTAAACAGCTGTCTTAAGTGCATAGCCCCAAAAGGATTTTGGAAGAGTTGCATGATTCATCATAGATCTAACCATGTCCATCAAGGTTTGGTTACGCCTCTCAGATACAACATTATGCTGTGGTGTATACGGCGGAGTCCATTGAGACTATATCCCATTGTCCCTAAGATAATCTTGAAACTCTTGACTTAAGTATTCACCATCCCGATCGGATCGAAGTATCTTAATACTTTTGCCATGCTGTTTCTCTACTTCACTTCTGAACTCTTTGAATTTCTCAAAAGCTTCAGATTTGTGTTTCATTAAGAACACATACCCGAATCGTGAGTGATCATCAATAAAGGTAATGAAGTAGCTATAGCCTCCTTGTGCAAGAGTTGACATTGGTCCACATTCATCAGTATGTATTAGACTAAGCAATTCTCCCACCGGTTTATCTTTTCCGGAAAAGGGTAATTTGGCCATCTTGCCTTTTAAGCATGATTCGCTTGTATCAAATGAACCGGGTTCAAATGATTTCAGAATTCCACATCGGTGTAATTTGGTCATGTGTTTCTTACTTACATGGCCAAGACGACAATATCACGTATAGGAGTCTATTTGATTATGTATTCGAGCACGTTTGTTGCTAACTTCGATATTGAAAATGTTACCGGATAAATCTAACGTGTAGATACCATTGCACAAAGTTTTGGTCTCATAAAGAACACCATTTAAGGTTATGTAACAACAATTGTTACTAAAAGTTAAATGATAACCCTTTTCATTCAAGCATGAAATAGATACAATGTTCTTTATTAAAGAAGGAACAAAATAACAATTATCCAATTCTAAAACACGTCCAGTAGGGAGCTTTAGCAAATATGTTCCGATGGCAATAGCAGCAATCTTTGCTCCATTTCCAACTCACAAATTTGCTTCTCCCTTGACGAGTCTTCTTCTATTCCTTAGCCCCTGTATGTCATTACATATATGTGAGCTACACCCAGTATCAAGTACCCAGGTGGTTGAGGAAATAGAGTGACATTCAATAACGAAGATACCTAAAGAGGATGGGGCATCGGATGCCTTTTTCTTCAAGGACTCAAGATAAACCTTGCAGTTTCTTCGTGAGTGACCCTCCTTGCCGCAGTGATGGCAAGTGCCTTTTGGTGTCTTTTCAGTCTTTTTGGCCTTTTTCTTCTTTCCCTTATTCTGTTCTTTGGCCTCCCTCTTAGAACCTTTCTTCGAGGAACCAACTAACAGTACCGTCTTCTGATCTTGCATCACAGAAGGCTCTATAGTCTTCAGCAGGTTGAGCAACTCAGGAATGGTAGTCTCCAGCTTATTCATCCGATAGTTCATCACCAATTGTGAGTAACTTTTGGGCAAGCAATGCAGAATTAAGTCAATACTTAGTTCGTGATCCATTGCAAAACCGAGTGTGTCCAGTCGCTCAATGTACCCCAACATCTTCAACACAAACTGTGAGACAGAAGTGCCTTCCTGCATCTTAGAGGTAAAGAAGAGTCTGGAGACCTCGAACCATTCGGATCTCGCCTGCTCGTCAAACAGCTCATGAAGATGGAAGATGATGGTATAAGCATCCATATGCTCATGCTGCTTCTGCAGCTTAGGTACCATAGCGGCTAGCATGATGCAACTCGCAAGTTCAGAATCGGTCACATGTTTCTGATAGGCCACTAACTGGTCTGGAGTTGCATCTTCTGGAGGACCGTTGGGAAGTTGGTCTTCAAGGTCATAAGCAAGCTTTTCTTGTAACGACCCGCAAAATCCTCTCAATATTTTCTTTAAAAATATTGATCATGTCTAGATAGTTTTGAGGAACCTAGAGATACTAGTACGCACTTTAACCTAGTTATCCATGATTTTCTCATTTAAATGGAGAAACTAAGTACTAACGGACCTTATATGGGCTTTCTAGTACCATGATTATCGGTAGATTTTAGGAAAAATTTAATATAAATATAAATGGATTTTAATTAGGAATATTAGTATGATTATGGGTGAGTTTTAGGGAATTTTCGAAAATAAAGAAAAATGAAATAAAAAGAAAATAAAAATAAAGTGCATGGACCAAGGATTGAACCTTGGACCTAGTCTGCAACCATGCATGCACTAACCAATTCACCTAGCAAGGGAGTGCTAGTAGAGAATGAAGTGGATTTTATTTAAAGGTAGGGGATGTGAAGAGACACCATGTGAAGAAGATGAAAAGGCACTTGTGAAGAGACAAAAGGGGCATTATAAATAGATCTCTTCTTCCTCCTTCCTCCTTCCTCCACCTCCACCGAAATCTCATCTCCTTCTTTCTTCTTCTTCTAGCCGAAACCCACAAGGGTTTCTTTCCCTTTGATAAAGTTTCACAAGGGACTTTATCTTGAAGATCCAAGACCTTCTACAAGGATACAAGGACTAAAGAGAGGCCTAGGTCAAGGAGCTTTCTTTGGCTTCTCCATTCAAGGTAAAAATCAAGGACAAACCAAGGTATGGCTCCCTCACCTGTGGTATAATAGTTCTCCTTGAAGTTTTATCATAAGATGAAGTTTTGTTAGTTTTAGGTTGAGAAAATCATGATCATGACCCTTACAACTTTCGGCCACCATGGTTTTAGGGTCCAAGATGATGTTAAAAATCTTACTCATGCTTTCTAATGTTTTTCCATGATGAATAGAGGTTAGAATATGATTTGGAGAATTTTTAGAGTACCCTAGCATCTTGAAAGTTTCGGCCAACACCATGAACTCATGGTTAGGGATGGATCTAAATCTCCAACTATGGATCTTGTGTATCTTCATGATACAAGGGAGGTTGAGAGGGATTTATGTGAATTTTCACAAGGCCTTGTAACCCTAAAGGTTTCGGCCAAGAAGGGTCCTAGGGCAAGGAGTTAGGGTTATTACAAGTATGGGGTCCTATGGCTCCTATGGTATGGTATGAATGGTGTTAGATATTTAATTGGAAATTTTATGAATTCTTTCATGGACCCATGGCCCTTGTATGTTTCGGCCAACCCTAGGAAGAGGGGCTAGGAGTTAGGGTTAACCCTAAAACATGAGCCCTAATAGCTTCCTATGGCTCTATAAGTAATGTATGGTCTTTTACTTACCTTATGCTACCTTACATGTCATTTGAATGATTGAACCCTTCCCTTACAAGTTTCGGCCAAGCAAGGTAACCAGGGTTTGGGGAGGAGTTAGGGTTTGAAAAATGATGGTTTATGGTTTATTGTGAAATATGTATAAAGGTTCAAGCATGTAGTAGAAATTAAGTTACCGATAACCCTAACCTTAAGCACCATGTTTCATGTTTGTATGTTTATGATTAATTGCCATGCTTTATGAAGAATATGTATGTATGACATGCTTAATTGTCACGCTTTATGAACGATATGTATGTATGCCATGCTTAATTGCCATGCTTTATGAATGATATGTATGTATGCCATGCTTTAGGAATGCTATGTATGTATGCCATGCTTTAGGAATGCTATGTATGTATGCCATGCTTAATGAATGTGCCATGCTTTAGGAATGCTATGTATGTATGCCATGCTTAATGAATGATATGTATATATGCGATGCTTTAGGAATGCAATGTATGTATGCCATGCTTAATCAATGATATGTATATATGTCATGCTTAATGAATGATATGTATGTATGCCATGCTTTATGAATGATATGTATGGATGTCATGTTATGAATGATATGTACGTATGCCATGTTTAAGAATGAAGATGATGGTTATGCCTTAAGTATGAATGATAAGTATGAATAATGAAGGCATAACGATGATATAAAATAAGTATGAATGATAAGTATTAATGACAAGTATGAATGATGAAGCATGCATATTTATTTTTATGAATGAGGCTTGTACCGGACCGAAGTAAGGGTCCAAGGGATGGGCACCTTAAGAACGCCCCGGTTCTGAACTACCGAAGCTGTCCACGGTTCTGGCACTACCGAAGCTGTGCAACAGGGATGGGCACCTTAAGAACGCCCCGGTTCTAGGACTACCGACTATGCTGTCCTTACCCTAGTAGGTTGAGGCTAGCTACCTCATATTTACTTAGGGATGCGTGCTTATGATGTATGTATGTGGTACAAGCTGGGGACCCCAATGATGTTATGATTATGTTTAAGTATTTAAAAGTATGATTCTAAAAGTAAGCATCCTTATGATATATGCATTTGACTCATGCATTCATTCATGTTATGCATTATACATTGATAAGTATGTTAAAGTTTATGTTCATGATATGAATGATCCCATGATAAGTATGTTTAAGTTTATGTTCATGATATGAATGATGTCATGATAAGTATGTTTAAGTTTATGTTCATGATATGAATGATGCCATGATAAGTATGTTAAAGTTTATGTTCATGATGATAAGTATGTTTAAGTTTATGTTCATGATATGAATGATGCCATGATAAGTATGTGTAAGTTTATGTTCATGATATGAATGATGCCATGATAAGTATGTGTAAGTTTATGTTCATAATATGAATGATGCCATGATAAGTATGTTTAAGTTTATGTTCATGATATGAATGATGCCATGATAAGTATGTGTAAGTTTATGTTCATGATATGAATGATGCCATGATAAGTATGTTTATGTTTATGTTCATGATATGAATGATGCCATGAAAAGTATATTATGTTTATGTTCATGATAAGAATGATGCCATGATAAGTATGTTATGTTTATGCTCATGATATGCTAAGTACCATGCTATGCTTATGTTATGTCAAGAACCATGCTATGCTTATGTTATGTTAAGAACCATGCTATGCTTATGTTAGGTTAAGAACCATGCTATGCGTATGTTATGTTAAGAACCATGCTATGCTTATGTCGTGATGAGAACCATGATATGCTTATGTTATGTTAAGAACCGTGCCACATTATATGCTTATGTTATGCTAAAGAATGTCATGTTATATGCTTACGTTCATGTTAAGAATTATGCAATGATAATTATGTTATGCTATGTTGAATGTTTCATATATTTATGTATGATGTGACGTATGGTTTTTGTGAGCAGGAAGGGCAAGTGTGTGTGTGTGGCAATGACTTGGCAGAAGAAAAGGAAAGATTCCATGTCTTACTCCCTTTATATGATGACCATGCAAATATGTTTAAGAATGATGCTACATGTTTAAGAATGATGCTAAGTTTATCATATTATTATGTTTATGAATGACAGCTAAGAATGTGGCAACATGATTTAAGTTATAAGTGGATGGTTTAAACACATGTGGATAAAGTTTAAAATTATTCCGCTGAATTAAGAAGTTCACATGCGTATATGTATGTTAGTGTAACGCCCTTAAAAGGCGGGCGTTACATTTCTGCCTTGAGGACTATCCTCAGGTTTCAAAGACAGTCCATGAAGTTTGGCCCAGTCATCTTATTGGTGTCCAAAATGGAACGCAAATTCAGAGAAGACATGATCAAGTGATTATGCTAGAAATACAAATTGAGCTTATGTGAGAAGAATGATAAAGAATGCATCAACATACATTAATTAAATCCTATTTATTTTTCGAATCGAATAACCCTTTTTATCAATTCGGGAGATCGTAGGAACATCTCCAAATAGGTTGATATCCAACCATAGATAAGAACAACCATGGCTGGGGCCATCAAGTTATTCTTAGCTATGAAGGTAGGTAATTATACCGATTACATATCACACATATGTAACTATCACATTATGCTATCAACTAATTGAATGTTTGCATAAATCATTGGGTTGTTAACTCATTAACAAGTATGCAACAATATACATAGCACCCAACTGCACCCCTCTTTACATCGACCATGGTTGTGGCACAACAAATCGATGCTCCAAGCTTTAGGCTGACCCATTAATCAAGAAATAGTTTTAATATGGTTGGAGCTCATTCAACCGTTTAGTCAGGCTTGGATGTGTCCAACAACCAAAACTAAGGATTGACCTCTGACTCCAACTATATTAATCATAAACTAATTCCATGGTTTGAACATGTTGAGGTTCAAGCCGGGCATGGATGTGTCCATCAACCCAAACGAGAAACAAAACTCCGGTTCTAACCATATTAATGGAAGGTATTGGCCTTCATATTTTGTAAGGGGTTTTGGTTCTCATCCTTTTCTTTTAAGCACATTCATGACATATAATTATGTCATGTACTAACGATTTCCTTAATAAAGTATGTATGTGACTTAATTTATCAAGTATCATTAATTGAATTAGGAACCGGATTTCCTAATTCTAATTTCACACTTTATTCAAGAAATTGTTTTGGGAAGCATTTTCCTAAATTATCATAATCAATTTCGGAAATAATATGTTTAAGACTTTGATTTCTCTAAATCAAATCTTATTAAATTAAGAGACAGATTCCCTTAATTCAACCACATATTATTTTCATGAAAATCTTATCTAAGGAAATATACTCTATAGGAAACAATTTCCTAATTAATTTTGGAGACAATAATATGTAAAAGCATCACCTCATAAATCAAATAAAGAAATTATCGTTTGAGAATCACCTCTAAAATTTCCATTATTTGATCACATATTTTATTTATGGAAAATTAATATCAATAAATAACTTAATTTGGACGGCTCCCCGAGGCGCAATCCAAAATAAGAATTTATTGATAATATAATTTGGACGGCTCCTCGAGGCACAATCCAAATTAAACATTTGACAATTTAAATTCAATTTAGGAAATTTAATTATAACAACTAACTTCAAATTGGACGGCTCCCCGAGGCTCAATCCAAAATAAAGAATTTTGTAAATAATTTAATTTCCAATTATGAATTTAAATGCCAATTAATATTCCTTAATTTGTCTAGACATTCTTGAAAGAAAGTGCCCAAAATTACGAGCTTTTCATAAATAGAAAGTTTCCAAAAATAAAAATTTTCAGAATAATTGCAAGTTTCTAGTACAAAGAAAACTTACGTATTTCCAAAATAGGAAATTTCCAAAATTTGAAAGTTTCCAAAAATGAAAAATTTTCACAATTATCATAAAATTTCAGAAACAGGGATATTTCAAAAGTTTGCAAAATTTCATGAGGATTTCCAAACTTTGAAATTCCTAAATCTAAAATTTACCATAATTGGAAAGTTTCCATAATTAAAAATTTTTCCAAAATTGAGATTATGACAAAGTTTTCCGCAAAACAATTATATGATTATGTCGAACACTAACCGGCTCTGATACCACTGTTGGGACCGGGTGCATGTTCACATGGATGGGGGTTCGTAATTTTAAAATTAATTACGTGCAGCGGAAGGTTTAGCATAAATAATTTCTTAAATTATTTAACCACACATCTAAGCATGCAACCTTATGTTTTGTAGACATGATCATATATTTAAAATTTTGTAGAAACGTAAACTAATTTACTTGTTACCTTGCGTAACTCGAAGAAAGGGACGAGATCCAACCGTAAGCGTCCATTGGAATCTCCGCCTCTATTCGCGTCCACGCCGAGTTTTCTTCGGGATGACTTCGCAAAGCCACGAGTCTCGTGTCGACAAGAACTACTAGATCCTCCAAAGACACGACAAGAATACCAAGAGAGAAGTCGGAAGACTAACCACCAAGCGAAGAACGGAATCAAGATTCCGGAAGGAAGGAAGGAGTTGCGCTCACTTCTTCACCTTGCGGAAGCTACTGTTGGTGCAGAAAGCACCCAAGTCAAACCTGTGTTTTGATAATGGCAACAGGTTTCAAAAGTTATGTCTTACTTGTTATCTAACATGTCACTCTAGTGTGCAGGGTAAAAAGCCCTAGCGAAAGAATGCTAGGCACTGGCTAAGGAATGCCAGGGTAAAAAGCCCTAGCGAAGGAATGCTAGGCACTGGCAAAGGAATGCCAGGGTAAAAAGCCCTAGCAAAGGACTGCTAGGCACTGGCGAAGGAATGCCAGGGTGAAAAGCCCTAGCGAAGGACTGCTAGGCGCCAGGCGAAGGACAGCTTGGGACTGAAACCCTAGCGAAGGAATGCTAGGCACTGGGTGAAGGACAGCTCGGTGTCCAAGACCTAGCAATGTACCTCTAGGCAATAGTCCAACCAGAGGAACGGTTGGCATTAGGTAAATTCTCCCGAGAGGAGTAGGTGAGGATGCGTTCCCCGTCTAGGGAACAGTAGGCGTCGGTTCGACCTAGGGCTCCATTTTGGAGACCCAAAGTCAGAACCAAGACAGCTTAGGCTGTACAAACTAATAATTTATTGTTTCATTGTGTTTTGGACTAACCCTGGATGCAGGACCGAAGGAACGAGTGTCTGTAGCTCAGAGAGCCTCAAAGGAATGAGGTAACA
This sequence comes from Boesenbergia rotunda, assembly GCA_024364735.1. Lineage (NCBI taxonomy): Eukaryota > Viridiplantae > Streptophyta > Magnoliopsida > Zingiberales > Zingiberaceae > Boesenbergia > Boesenbergia rotunda. Next base: position 235,203 of record JAGFNQ010000954.1, on the reverse strand, counting down.
GCTGACCAGGGTGCCCGGAGTGTCTCGGGCGCCCCCAAGGTGAACACAAAACACAAGTTGCAATAACAGGCTTCGATAGCTCATCTCCCGGGCGCCCCCAAGCGCAAGCCTTCGAAGCAAGCCCCAACGAAGATGAGGGATAAGATTTGACCAGGTCAACCCGGGCGCCCCAGTCAACATTTGATCCCGAAGTTGAAGGGATCAGACGCTGACCGAGACCGAGCCGGATCAGGCAACACGTGGGGGGCGCCCCCGACGTCCCGGGCGCCCCCAGGCCCTATATAAAGGGCCCTCGACCCCAAGGCTGAAACAACACTTGAAACAATGCTTCTACGCTCTTCTGCTCTCGTGCCTCGCTCCGGAAACTTCCCAACTCGAGCCTACGACGTCTCTCCGCTCCGAAAAGTCGATCTACCTTGGACGTCGGTAACTGAAAGCGATATTTTAATTCTATGCATATTACACTACTATTGTAATCCATTTGTATTCACTGTTTTTGCGCCTCATATAGAATTGCCCAAAGAAAACGGACCGTGGACCTTGGAGTAGGAGTCGACCTAGGCTCCGAACCAAGTAAAAAATCTCTGTGTTTGCGTGTTTTGTCTTAATCTTCCGCTGTGCAATTTCTCTATTTTAAATCCGAATGATTTCCGATATTCACCCCCCTCTATCGGTTCTCTCGATCCAACAGCTACTTGATGGCCGAAGGTGGCTGATCGCCGGAGCTTGGATGCCGGAGAAGGAGGCCGGTGGTGGCAGTGGCTCACGGCAGCAGGGTCCCTTCTTTTGGCCGGCGACACAAGAGAAGGGAGAGGGAGAGAAGGAGAGGGAGAGAGCTTATTCTTTTTTCTCTTGGATTGATTTCCAAGGCTTACCTTGGTTCCTTTATATAGTGGTCTCTCAACCGCCAAGTCTCCTTTTTCTTATGGAATAAATTTTCATAAGAAATTTATCATATAAATTTTCTATGATTTATTCCATCATGCCAAGTTTTATCATAATTTTAATTGATGATAAAAATCAACCAAGTCTCCCTTTTCTTATGGAATAAATTTTCATAAGAAATTTATTATATAAATTTTTCATTTCATGGAAAATCAATTCATAATTGATTTTATAAAATTAAAATAAACCAATCCATGGTTCATTATAATTTCCATGAAAAATAAACCAAACCTCGGTTTATATAAAATTTATATTATCCATAATTTTATAAAGCAAACCACACTTGGTTTATTTTATAAATTGAACCAAACAATTTGGTTTTCTCCTTCGTTGTAGCCGGCCAAGCAAAGAGGGTGGGGACCCTGTTTGGCCGGCCTATCCAAGCCACGCCCCAATGAATTAAACTCATTTAATTCATCTATTAAGTCTTCAAAAGACTTAGCCATTTTACGCTTCCGATGCGTCTCTGAAAAATTCAGATTCGACTTATCGTTTGGCTCAACCAAACATAATCTCTCTTGATTGAAAAATCCAAATTTCAACTCGTTTTAAATCCCTCGGATTACTCGTAGTGCGTGTGACTAAATAGGCTTTCGATTTATGTTGGCCGTCTATAATTAACCAATTATAGAACGATATTTCAGTCTTACAGACAGTTAAAATTTGGTTATCCAAGACTTTCTCCATGAAAGACCTGGGAGAAGCAACCTATATCCTTGGGATTAGAATATATAGAGATAGATCAAAACGGTTGCTTGGTCTTTCGCAGTCTACATATATAGACCGAGTGCTAAAAAGGTTTAGCATGTCGGAATCCAAGAAAGGTTACCTTCCCATCAAGCATGGGATCAACCTTTCGAAGTCTATGTGTCCGCGCACAGAAGACGAGAGGATTTGCATGAATAAGATTCCCTATGCATCCGCGATAGGATCTATCATGTATGCTATGTTATGTACTAGGCCTGATGTATCGTATGCTTTGAGTATCACAAGCAGATACCAGTCGGATCCAGGAATGGATCACTGGGCGGCTGTTAAGACAATCCTTAAGTACTTAAGAAGAACTAAGGATGTGTTCCTAATATATGGAGAAGGAGATATGGTAATACGTGGGTATACAGATGCCAGTTTCCAGACAGATAAGGATGACTCCAAATCGCAGTCTAGATACGTATTTACTTTGAATGGAGGCACAGAAAGTTGGAAAAGTTCCAAACAAGACACCCTAGCGGATTCCACCACGGAAGCGGAATATATAGCAGCTTCGGAAGCAGCAAAGGAAGCAGTCTAGATCAAGAAGTTCGTTTCCGAACTTCGGAAGTATAAGTCTCCATGACCAAGATGACTTGAACACCGCAAGTCAAAGGAACATCGCACTTAAGTTGCGGTAAGAACTTCACTGACCTGTCTATGTATAGACTACCATGTGAAGTTTTACAGCTATTCACTCCAATGAACTAGTTCCCTTAACTAGCATCCATGTTTATCTCCGGACATCCCAATGTCACCAGCCTGTGAGAATCAGCTGATTAGAGAATAACTCATGCTAGTCTCAACAGAATTGATAGTGTCCGTTTTTATCAATTCATCGACTAGGGATATTTTCAATACTTCACAATTGCACATGTAGAGATAATCACTAGTTGTGATCCCATCACAAATTCTCTTATGCTGTGAATTGTATTGCGGACATTCAGTGGATGAGTTTAAGATCCCAATCAAAAACACAAATATGTATACTCAAATAGTGAATTTTCATTTATTAAATAAATGTTTACAATCATAAGGCGATTGCCTTAGGACACTTCTCTCATATCACTAACAAACTCCCACTTGGCCTAATGCCAATCGCTATGGTATCCAATACCACAGGCTCTAACATGACCCTCAAACTTGCTTTGAGGCAAGGCCTTAGTTAAAGGATCCGCTAAATTCCTTTCAGTGGGAATTTTCTCAATTTGTATATCATTCCTACTTATAATCTCTCTGATCAGATGATAGCGGCGAAGCACGTGTTTGGATCGCTGATGAGACCTTGGTTCCTTTGCTTGTGCAATAGCTCCATTGTTGTCGCAGTAAACCGGCACTGCTTCATCAATGGTGGGAACCACACCAAGTTCGGAGACAAACTTCTTGATCCAGACTGCTTCCTTTGCTGCTTCCGAAGCAGCGATATATTCCGCTTCCGTGGTGGAATCCGCTACGGTGTCTTGTTTGGAACTTTTCCAACTTACTGCGCCTCCATTCAAAGTAAATACGTATCCAGACTGCGATTTGGAGTCATCCTTATCTGTCTGGAAACTGGCATCTGTATACCCACGTATTACCATATCTCTTTCTCCGTATATTAGGAACACATCCTTATTTCTTCTTAAGTACTTAAGGATTGTCTTGACAGCTGCCCAATAATCCATTCCTGGATCCGATTGGTATCTGCTTGTGACACTCAGAGCATACGATACATCGGGCCTTGTACATAACATAGCATACATGATAGATCCTATCGCGGATGCATAGGGAATCTTATTCATGCAAATCCTCTCGTCTTCTGTGCGCGGACACATAGACTTTGAAAGGTTGATCCAATGCTTGATGGGAAGGTAACCTTTCTTGGATTTCGATATGCTAAACCTTTTTAGCACTCGGTCTATATATGTAGACTGCGAAAGACCAAGCAACCGTTTTGATCTATCTCTATAGATTCTAATCCCAAAGATATATGTTGCTTCTCCCAGGTCTTTCATGGAGAAAATTTTGGACAACCAAATTTTAACTGTCTGTAAGACTGATATATCATTTCCTATAAGTAATATGTCATCGACATATAATACTAGGAATACGACTGCACTCCCACTAACCTTCCTGTACACACAAGGTTTGTCAGGATTTTGTGAGAAATCAAAATTTTTTATTGTCTCATCAAAATGGATGTTCGAGCTCCTGGATGCTTGCTTCAGTCCATATATGGATGGTCGAAGCTTGCATACTTTGGTTTTATCAACCGATGTGAAACCTTCAAGTTGTATCATGTATACATCCTCAAGCAGGTTTCCATTAAGGAAAGTTGTTTTCACATCCATTTGCCATATCTCATAATCATAATGAGCTGCTATGGCTAGGAGCATCCGAATGGATTTAAGCATAGCTACTGGCGAATAGGTTTCGTCATAATTAATTCCTTGTTTCTGACGATATCCTTTTGCCACTAATCTAGCCTTAAAGGTAACAACATTACCTTCCATGTCGGTTTTCTTCTTGAAAACCCACTTGCACCCTATGGGCTTAATCCCTTCAGGTAGGTTAACCAAGTCCCATACTTGATTTTCGTACATGGAATCCATTTCCGACTTCATGGCTTCAAGCCATTTGTCCCTTTCTGAATTTTTCAGAACATCTTCATAACTAATAGGTTCGTCATCGCTTATGAGTAACACGTCGTTCGATTCACTTATGAGAAATCCGTATCTCTCTGGAATATTGCGTGTCCTATCAGACCTACGAAGAGGTGGTGTTGTTTTAGGTTCAACTGATAGCTCATCATTATGAGTTATTGGTTGTGGGTCTAGACTAGGTGTCTCAGTAATGTCTATTGGGGTTTCTTGAACTTCATCAAATTCAAAGCCACTCCCACTGTTTTCTTGTAAAAGAAATCTTTTTCCAGAAATACAGCATGCCTTGAAACTAACACCTTTTGTTCCAAGGGATGATAGTTTTCTTAGGGTATCCAATAAATAGACATTTATCAGACATAGCATCCAATTTGTCTGATACAGTCCGCTTCACATAAGCAGGACAACCCCATATCTTATGGTGAGTTAAGTGGGGTTTCTTACTATTCCATGTCTCATATGGAGTAGTAGAGACTACCTTGGTCGGGACTCTGTTTAGCAAGTAAACAGCTGTCTTAAGTGCATAGCCCCAAAAGGATTTTGGAAGAGTTGCATGATCCATCAACGATCTAACCATGTCCATCAAGGTTCGGTTGCGCCTCTCAGATACACCATTATGCTGTGGTGTATACGGTGGAGTCCATTGGGACAATATCCCATTGTCCCTTAGATAATCTTGAAACTCTTGACTTAAGTATTCACCACCCCGATCAGATCGAAGTATCTTAATACTTTTGCAAAGCTGTTTCTCTACTTCATTTCTGAACTCTTTGAATTTCTCAAAGGCTTCAGATTTGTGTTTCATCATGAACACATACCCGAATTGTGAGTGATCATCGATAAAGGTGATGAAGTAGCTATAGCCTCCTTGTGCAAGAGTTGACATTGGTCCACATACATCAGTATGTATTAGACCAAGAAATTCTCCCACTGGATTACCATTTCCGAAAAAGGGTAATTTGGTCATCTTGCCTTTTAAGCATGAATCGCATGTATCAAATGAATCAGGTTCAAATGATTCCAAAATTCCACATCGGTGTAATTTGGTCATGCGTTTCTTACTTATATGGCCAAGACGACAATGCCACATGTAGGAGTCTATTCGATTATCTATTCTAGCACGTTTGTTGCTAACTTCGATATTGAAAACGTCACCGGATAAATCTAACGTGTAGATACCATTGCACAAAGTTCCATTCCCATAAAGAACGTCATTTAATGTTATGTAACAACAATTGTTACTAAAAGTTAAATGATAACCCTTTTCATTCAAACATGAAATAGATACAATGTTCTTTATTAACGAAGGAACAAAATAACAATTATCCAATTCTAAGACACGTCCTGTAGGGAGCTTTAGCAAATATGTTCCGATGGCAACAGCAGCAATCTTTGCACCGTTTCCAACTCGCAAATTCGCTTCTCCCTTGACGAGTCTTCTTCTATTCCTTAGCCCCTGTATGTCATTACATATATGTGAGCTACACCCAGTATCAAGTACCCAGGTGTTTGAGGAAATAGAGTGACATTCAATAACAAAGATACTTGAAGAGGATGGGGCATCGGATGCCTTCTCTTTCAAGGACTCAAGATAATCCTTGCAGTTTCTTCGCCAGTGACCCTCCTTGCCATAGTGATGGCAAGTGCCTTTTAGGGTATTTTCAGTCTTTTTGGCCTTTTTCTTCTTTCCCTTATTCTGTTCTTTGGCCTTCCTCTTAGAACCTTTCTTCAAGGAACCAACTAACATTACCGTCTTTTGATCCTGCTTCACAGAAGGCTCTACAGTCTTCAGCAGGTTGAGCAACTCAGGAAACTGGTCTGGAGTTGCATTTTCAGGAGGACGGTTGGGAAGTTGATCTTCAAGGACATAAGCAAGCTTCTCTGCCTTGAGGACTATCCTCAGGTTTCGAAGCCAGTCCATGAAGTTTGGCCCAATCAGTTTATTGGTGTCCAAAGTGGAACGCAAATTCAGAGAAGACATGATCGAGTGATTATCCTAGAAATACAAATTGAGCTTATGTGAGAAGAATGATTAAAGAATGTATCAACATACATAAAATCCTATTTATTTTTCAAATTGAATAACCCTTTTTATCAATTCGGGAGATCGTAGGAACATCTCCAAATAGGTTGATATCCAACCATAGATAAGAACAACCATGGCTGTGGCCATCAAGTTATTCTTAGCTATGAAGGTAGGTAATTATACCGATTACATATCACATATTTGTAACTATCACTTTATGCTATCAACTAATTGAATGTTTGCATAAATCATTGGGTTGTTAACTCATTAACAAGTATGCAACATTATACATAGCACCCAACTGCACCTCTCTTTACATCGACCTTGGCTGTGGCACAACAAATCGATGCTCCAAGCTTAAGGCTGACCCATTAATCAAGAAATTTTTAATATGGTTGGAGCTCATTCAACCGTTTAGTTAGGCTTGGATGTGTCCAACAACCAAAACTAAGGATTGACCTCTGACTCCAACTATATTATTCTTAAACTAATTCCATGGTTTGAACATGTTGAGGTTCAAGCTAGGCATGGATGTGTCCATCAACCCAAACAAGAAACAAAACTCTGATTCTAACCATATTAATGGAAGGTGTTGGCCTTAATATTTTGTAAGGGGGTTTGGGTCTCATCCTTTCTTTTCTAAGCACATTCATGACATATAATCATGTCATGACTAAGGATTTCCTTAATAAAGTATGTATGTGACTTAATTTATCAAGTCTCATTAATTGAATTAGGAACCGGATTTCCTAATTTTAATTTCATACTTTATTAAAGGTATTGTTTTGGGAAACAAATTCCTAAATTGTCATAATCAATTTCGGAAATAATATGTTTAAGACTTTGATTTCTCTAAATCAAATCTTATTAAATTAAGAGACATGAGTCCTTAATTCAACCATATATTATTTTCAAGAAAATCTCATTTAAGAAAACTCTATAGGAAACCATTTTCCTAATTAATTTTGGAGACAACAATATGTAAGAGCATCACCTCTTAAATTATATTTTATTCATGGATTTAATTAATTACAACAAATCGTTTTCTAAGGGTGGCTCCCCGAGGGCTCAGATACCCAAAGAAAAGTAATTTGTCGTAAATCCAATTTGGTCCGCTTCGGAAGCGTAACCAAATTAAACATGACAATCTCATTTAAAATTGGGAAATTACAACAACTAACTTTAAATTGGACGGCTCCCCGAGGCTCAATCCAAAATAAAGAATTTTATTGTCAATTTAAAAACCAATTTAAATTTAATTGTCAATTAATTGTCCATAAATTTGTCAAGACTTTCTTTAAAGAAAGTGCCCAAAATTGCGAGATTTCATAATAGGTTTTCAGAATAATTGTAAGTTTCTGGTACAAAAAAAACTTACATATTTCCAAAATTAGAAATTTTCTAAAATAGAAAAATTTCCAAAATTGGAAAGTTTCCAAAGATGGGAAGTTTTCACAATTATTATAAAATTTCAGAAACTAGAAAATTTCAAAAGTTTGCGAAATTTCATGAGGATTTCCTAACTTAGAAATTCTTAAATCTAAAATTTATTATAATTTGAAAGTTTCCATAATTGAAGAATTTTTCCAAAATTGAGATCATGACAAAGTTTTCCGCAAAAGAAATATATGATTATGTCGAACACTAACCGGCTCTGATACCACTTTATTCCATAATTAAAAAGGGAGATGTATTTGTTTTATTATAAAATTAGTTATAACAAAACTTGGCATAACAGAATAATTAATAAGAAAATTTATAAGATAAATTTCTTATGAAAATTTATTCCGTTAATTCCGTTAAAGGGGAGACATGGCAAGGGAGAGGCTACTATATAAAGGAACCAAGGCTAGGCTTGAATTCCTCAATTGAGTTATCAAGAGATTAGTAGCTCCCTCTCTCTCTCTACTCTCTCTCTCTAGGGCCAGCCCCCCCTCTCTCTCTCTAGGGTCGGCTCTCTCTCCTCCCTTAGGGCTGGCGCACATCCCAAGGGTGGCCAAGAGCTTCATCCGCCAAGAAGGTGCCGAAGAAGAAGAAACGGATCGCGACTCCTTCTTTCCATTCCCGGAATTTTGATTCCGTTACTTGGTGGTTAGTTTCCTTTCTTCTCTCTTGATCTTCTAGTTGTGCCTTTAGAGAATCTAGTAGTTCTCATTGGCACAAAACTCGTGACTTTGCGAAGTCATCCCGAAGAGAACTCGGCGTGGACGCGAATAGAGGCGGAGCTTCCAAGGGACGCTACGGTTGGATCTCATCCCTTTCTTCGAGTTACGCGAGGTACAAAGTAAATTAGTTTACTTTTTCACAAAATTTTAATTTATGATCATGTCCACACATCATAAGGTCGCATGCTAGATACGTGGTTAAAAATAATTTGAGAAATTATTTATGCTAATTCTTCCGCTGCACGTAAATATTTTAAAATTTACGAACCCGTATCCTTGTGAACACCCGGTCCCAACAGTGGTATCAGAGTCGGTTAGTGTTCGACATAATCATATAATTGTTTTGCGGAAAACTTTGTCATGATCTCAATTTTGGAAAAATTCTTCAATTATGGAAACTTTCAAATTATAATAAATTTTAGATTTAGAAATTTCTAAGTTTGGAAATCCTCATGAAATTTCGCAAACTTTTGAAATTTTCTAGTTTCTGAAATTTTATAATAATTGTGAAAACTTCCCATCTTTGGAAACTTTCCAATTTTGGAAATTTTTCTATTTTAGAAATTTTCAATTTTGGAAATATGTAAGTTTTCTTTGTACCAGAAACTTACAATTATTCTGAAAACCTATTATGAAATCTAGCAATTTTGGGCACTTTCTTTCAAGAAAGTCTAGACAAATTTATGGATAATTAATTGACAATTAAATTTGAATTGGTTTTTAAATTGACAATAAAATCCTTTATTTTGGATTGAGCCTCGGGGAGTCGTCCAATTTAAAGTTAGTTGTTGTAATTTCCCAATTTTAAATGAGATTGTCATGTATAATTTGGTTACGCTTCCGAAGCGGACCAAATTGGATTTACGACAAATTTCTTTTCTTTGGGTATCTGAGCCTCGGGGAGCCACCCATAGAAAACGATTTGTTGTAATTAATTAAAATCCATGAATAAAATATGATTTAAGAGGTGATGCTCTTACATATTGTTGTCTCCAAAATTAATTAGGAAAATGATTTCCTATAGAGTTTTCTTAAATGAGATTTTCATGAAAATAATATGTGGTTGAATTAAGGACTCATGTCTCTTAATTTAATAAGATTTGATTTAGAGAAATCAAAGTCTTAAACATATTATTTCCGAAATTGATTATGACAATTTAGGAAATTGTTTCCCAAAACAATTCCTTTAATAAAGTATGAAATTAGAATTAGGAAATCCGGTTCCTAATTCAATTAATGAGACTTGATAAATTAAGTCACATACATACTTTATTAAGGAAATCGTTAGTCATGACATGATTATATGTCATGAATGTGCTTAGAAAAGAAAGGATGAGACTCAAAACCCCTTACAAAATATTAAGGCCAACACCTTCATTAATATGGTTAGAATCGGAGTTTTGTTTCTTGTTTGGGTTGATGGACACATCCATGCCCAGCTTGAACCTCAACATGTTCAAACCATTGAATTAGTTTAAGAATAATATAGTTGGAGTCAGAGGTCAATCCTTAGTTTTGGTTGTTGGACACATCCAAGCCTAACTAAACGGTTGAATGAGCTCCAACCATATTAAAACTATTTCTTGATTAATGGGTCAGCCTTAAGCTTGGAGCATCGATTTGTTGTGCCACAGCCAAGGTCGATGTAAAGAGTGGTGCAGTTGGGTGCTATGTATAATGTTGCATACTTGTTAATGAGTTAACAACCCAATGATTTATGCAAACATTCAATAGTTGATAGCATAAAGTGATAGTTACATATATGTGATATGTAATCGGTATAATTACCTACCTTCAAAGCTAAGAATAACTTGAT
>JAGFNQ010000954.1:152921-204265 GCA_024364735.1 Boesenbergia rotunda | reverse complement strand
GTTGGCCTTAATATTTTGTAAGGGGTTTGGGTCTCATCCTTTCTTTTCTAAGCACATTCATGACATATAATCATGTCATGACTAAGGATTTCCTTAATAAAGTATGTATGTGACTTAATTTATCAAGTCTCATTAATTGAATTAGGAACCGGATTTCCTAATTTTAATTTCATACTTTATTAAAGGTATTGTTTTGGGAAACAAATTCCTAAATTGTCATAATCAATTTCGGAAATAATATGTTTAAGACTTTGATTTCTCTAAATCAAATCTTATTAAATTAAGAGACATGAGTCCTTAATTCAACCATATATTATTTTCAAGAAAATCTCATTTAAGAAAACTCTATAGGAAACCATTTTCCTAATTAATTTTGGAGACAACAATATGTAAGAGCATCACCTCTTAAATTATATTTTATTCATGGATTTAATTAATTACAACAAATCGTTTTCTAAGGGTGGCTCCCCGAGGGCTCAGATACCCAAAGAAAAGTAATTTGTCGTAAATCCAATTTGGTCCGCTTCGGAAGCGTAACCAAATTAAACATGACAATCTCATTTAAAATTGGGAAATTACAACAACTAACTTTAAATTGGACGGCTCCCCGAGGCTCAATCCAAAATAAAGAATTTTATTGTCAATTTAAAAACCAATTTAAATTTAATTGTCATTAATTGTCCATAAATTTGTCAAGACTTTCTTTAAAGAAAGTGCCCAAAATTGCGAGATTTCATAATAGGTTTTCAGAATAATTGTAAGTTTCTGGTACAAAAAAAACTTACATATTTCCAAAATTAGAAATTTTCTAAAATAGAAAAATTTCCAAAATTGGAAAGTTTCCAAAGATGGGAAGTTTTTCACAATTATTATAAAATTTCAGAAACTAGAAAATTTCAAAAGTTTGCGAAATTTCATGAGGATTTCCTAACTTAGAAATTCTTAAATCTAAAATTTATTATAATTTGAAAGTTTCCATAATTGAAGAATTTTTCCAAAATTGAGATCATGACAAAGTTTTCCGCAAAAGAAATATATGATTATGTCGAACACTAACCGGCTCTGATACCACTTTATTCCATAATTAAAAGGGAGATGTATTTGTTTTATTATAAAATTAGTTATAACAAAACTTGGCATAACAGAATAATTAATAAGAAAATTTATAAGATAAATTTCTTATGAAATTTATTCCGTTAATTCCGTTAAAGGGGAGACATGGCAAGGGAGAGGCTACTATATAAAGGAACCAAGGCTAGGCTTGAATTCCTCAATTGAGTTATCAAGAGATTAGTAGCTCCCTCTCTCTCTCTACTCTCTCTCTCTAGGGCCAGCCCCCCTCTCTCTCTCTAGGGTCGGCTCTCTCTCCTCCCTTAGGGCTGGCGCACATCCCAAGGGTGGCCAAGAGCTTCATCCGCCAAGAAGGTGCCGAAGAAGAAGAAACGGATCGCGACTCCTTCTTTCCATTCCCGGAATTTTGATTCCGTTACTTGGTGGTTAGTTTCCTTTCTTCTCTCTTGATCTTCTAGTTGTGCCTTTAGAGAATCTAGTAGTTCTCATTGGCACAAAACTCGTGACTTTGCGAAGTCATCCCGAAGAGAACTCGGCGTGGACGCGAATAGAGGCGGAGCTTCCAAGGGACGCTACGGTTGGATCTCATCCCTTACTTCGAGTTACGCGAGGTACTTAGTAAATTAGTTTACTTTTTCGCAAAATTTTAATTTATGATCATGTCCACACATCATAAGGTCGCATGCTAGATACGTGGTTAAAAATAATTTGAGAAATTATTTATGCTAATTCTTCCGCTGCACGTAAATATTTTAAAATTTACGAACCCGTATCCTTGTGAACACCCGGTCCCAACAGTGGTATCAGAGTCGGTTAGTGTTCGACATAATCATATAATTGTTTTGCGGAAAACTTTGTCATGATCTCAATTTTGGAAAAATTCTTCAATTATGGAAACTTTCAAATTATAATAAATTTTAGATTTAGAAATTTCTAAGTTTGGAAATCCTCATGAAATTTCGCAAACTTTTGAAATTTTCTAGTTTCTGAAATTTTATAATAATTGTGAAAACTTCCCATCTTTGGAAACTTTCCAATTTTGGAAATTTTTCTATTTTAGAAATTTTTCAATTTTGGAAATATGTAAGTTTTCTTTGTACCAGAAACTTACAATTATTCTGAAAACCTATTATGAAATCTAGCAATTTTGGGCACTTTCTTTCAAGAAAGTCTAGACAAATTTATGGATAATTAATTGACAATTAAATTTGAATTGGTTTTTAAATTGACAATAAAATCCTTTATTTTGGATTGAGCCTCGGGGAGTCGTCCAATTTAAAGTTAGTTGTTGTAATTTCCCAATTTTAAATGAGATTGTCATGTATAATTTGGTTACGCTTCCGAAGCGGACCAAATTGGATTTACGACAAATTTCTTTTCTTTGGGTATCTGAGCCTCGGGGAGCCACCCATAGAAAACGATTTGTTGTAATTAATTAAATCCATGAATAAAATATGATTTAAGAGGTGATGCTCTTACATATTGTTGTCTCCAAAATTAATTAGGAAAATGATTTCCTATAGAGTTTTCTTAAATGAGATTTTCATGAAAATAATATGTGGTTGAATTAAGGACTCATGTCTCTTAATTTAATAAGATTTGATTTAGAGAAATCAAAGTCTTAAACATATTATTTCCGAAATTGATTATGACAATTTAGGAAATTGTTTCCCAAAACAATTCCTTTAATAAAGTATGAAATTAGAATTAGGAAATCCGGTTCCTAATTCAATTAATGAGACTTGATAAATTAAGTCACATACATACTTTATTAAGGAAATCGTTAGTCATGACATGATTATATGTCATGAATGTGCTTAGAAAAGAAAGGATGAGACTCAAAACCCCTTACAAAATATTAAGGCCAACACCTTCCATTAATATGGTTAGAATCGGAGTTTTGTTTCTTGTTTGGGTTGATGGACACATCCATGCCCAGCTTGAACCTCAACATGTTCAAACCATTGAATTAGTTTAAGAATAATATAGTTGGAGTCAGAGGTCAATCCTTAGTTTTGGTTGTTGGACACATCCAAGCCTAACTAAACGGTTGAATGAGCTCCAACCATATTAAAACTATTTCTTGATTAATGGGTCAGCCTTAAGCTTGGAGCATCGATTTGTTGTGCCACAGCCAAGGTCGATGTAAAGAGTGGTGCAGTTGGGTGCTATGTATAATGTTGCATACTTGTTAATGAGTTAACAACCCAATGATTTATGCAAACATTCAATTAGTTGATAGCATAAAGTGATAGTTACATATATGTGATATGTAATCGGTATAATTACCTACCTTCAAAGCTAAGAATAACTTGATGGCCACAGCCATGCTTGTTCTTATCTATGGTTGGATATCAACCTATTTGGAGATGTTCCTATGATCTCCCGAATTGATAAAAAGGGTTATTCAATTTGAAAAATAAATAGGATTTTATGTATGTTGATACATTCTTTAATCATTTTTCTCACATAAGCTCAATTTGTATTTCTAGGATTTGTATTTCTAGGATAATCACTCGATCATGTCTTCTCTGAATTTGCGTTCCATTTTGGACACCAATAAACTGACTAGGCCAAACTTCATGGACTGGCTTCGAAACCTGAGGATAGTCCTCAAGGCAGAGAAGCTTGCTTATGTCCTTGAAGATCATCTTCCCAACCGACCTCCTGAAAATCCAACTCCAGACCAGTTTCCTGAGTTGCTCAACCTGCTGAAGACTGTAGAGCCTTCTGTGAAGCAGGATCAAAAGACGGTAATGTTAGTTGGTTCCTCGAAGAAAGGTTCTAAGAGGAAGGCCAAAGAACAGAATAAGGGAAAGAAGAAAAAGGCCAAAAAGACTGAAAATACCCTAAAAGGCACTTGCCATCACTATGGCAAGGAGGGTCACTGGCGAAGAAACTGTAAGGTTTATCTTGAGTCCTTGAAAGAGAAGGCATCCGATGCCCCATCCTCTTCAAGTATCTTCGTTATTGAATGTCACTCTATTTCCTCAAACACCTGGGTACTTGATACTGGGTGTAGCTCACATATATGTAATGACATACAGGGGCTAAGGAATAGAAGAAGACTCGTCAAGGGAGAAGCGAATTTGCGAGTTGGAAACGGTGCAAAGATTGCTGCTGTTGCCATCGGAACTTATTTGCTAAAGCTCCCTACAGGACGTGTCTTAGAATTAGATAATTGTTATTTTGTTCCTTCGTTAATAAAGAACATTGTATCTATTTCATGTTTGAATGAAAAGGGTTATCATTTAACTTTTAGTAACAATTGCTGTTACATAACTTTAAATGATGTTCTTTATGAGAATAGAACTTTGTGCAATGGTATCTACACGTTAGATTTATCCGGTGACGTTTTCAATATCGAATGTAACGACCCGAAAAATTCTCTTAATATTTTCTGAAAATATTGAGCATGTCTAGATAATTTTCCGAAGGACCTAGAGGCATGAATACGAACATTAGCCTAGGAAATCCATGTTTTCTCATTTAAATTGAGGAAACCAAGTGCTAATGGGCCTTATATGGGCTTCCTAGTACTATGATTATAGGTGGATTTTTAGGAAGAATTATTATAAATATAAATAGTAATTTATTTGGGCACATTAACATGATTATGGGAAAGTATTAGCCTAACGTTCCCATCTAAATTGAGGAATTTGATACTAATGGGCTTTAAATGAGCCCAAAAATGGGTATTAATTAGGTAAAATTAATATAAATATAAAAGAATTTTATTTAGGAATATTAGTACAATTATGGGTAATTTTAGGGGGGATTTTCGGAATTTAAGAAAATAAGGTAATTAAATAAATGAAATGAAAATTAAAATAAAAATAAATGTGCATGAGCCAAGGATTGAACCTTGAACCTCTTGTACAACCAAGAATGCTTCAACCAACTCACCTAGCAAGGAATTCTTATGAGTAATTGAAGTGGAGGTTGGTTAAGAGGTAAAAAGGAGGTGAAGGGTCATGGAGAGGCTCTTCATTTGCCTCCTTGATGGGTTATAATGAGAGGAGTTTTGGGAGTTACTTCTTCTCTCAATCAATTGCATTTCTCTCCTCTTCATTCCTCATTCTTGCCGAGCACCAAAGGGAGGAATTCCTTGGGGAAAAACTTCACAAGAGGTCTCATCTCTCAAGATCTAAAGTTCCTACAAGGTGACAAGGACTAGTTGTGGTCAAGAGATACCAAGTCCTCTTCCTTCTCGTCTTTCAAGGTTCAAAAAAAAATCAAGAAATCTAAGGTAAGACTCCCTCACCTGTGGTATAATAGTTCCCTATGTTTTCCATGATTTTTAGCATGATATATGGGTTAGTTTTTAGATTTGATGTTGAAAGGAAACAAAACCAAGGTCCCTATGTTTATGGGTTTCGGCCACCATGATTTAAATGTCTATAAATATGTTAAAAATCATGATAATGTTATTTGATGTTCCCTTATAATGTTTAGAAGTTAATGATAATTTTTGGGAATTTTTGGAGTACCCTAGGACACTCTAGGGTTTCGGCCAACATGAAAGGGACAAAACCAAGGTTCCTATGTTTGTGGGTTTCGGCCACCATGATTTAAATGTCTATAAAAATGTTAAAAATCATGATAATGTTATTTAATGTTCCCTTATGATGTTTAGAAATTAAGTATAATTTTTGGGAATTTTTTGAGTACCCTAGGACACTCTAGGGTTTCGGCCAACATGAAAGGGACAAAACCAAGGTCCCTATGTTTATGGGTTTCGGCCACCATGATTTAAATGTCTATAAATATGTTAAAAATCATGATAATGTTATTTTTTGTTCCCTTATAATGTTAATAAGTTAAGTATAATTTTTGGGAATTTTTGGAGTACCCTAGGACACTCTAGGGTTTCGGCCAACATGAAAGGGACAAAACCAAGGTCCCTATGTTTATGGGTTTCGGCCACCATGATTTAAATGTCTATAAATATGTTAAAAATCATGATAATGTTATTTGATGTTCCCTTATGATGTTTATAAGTTAATTATAATTTTTGGGAATTTTTGGAGTACCCTAGGACACTCTAGGGATTCGGCCAACAGGAAAGGGGCAAAACCAAGGTCCCTATGTTTATGGGTTTCGGCCACCATGATTTAAATGTCTATAAATATGTTAAAAATCATGATAATGTTATTTAATATTCCCTTATGATTTTTAGAAGTTAAGTATAAATTTTGGGAATTTTTGGAGCACCCTAGAGGCCCATATGGTTCGGCCAACCCCAAGGACCCAAGGGTTAGGGTTGAGTCTTTAACTTCAAGCATATGTTTATGTGTTGCCATGATATAAGGATGAAGGATGGTGATTATGTGAATTTTCACATGGCCTTGGGACTCCACAAGCTTCGGCCAATAAGGGTTAATAGGATAAAAGTTAAGATTTATTTCAAGTAAGGGTCCCAATGGCCCTATGGTAAGATGTGATTTATGTTTATGAATGATATGCCATGTTATGAATGATATGCCATGTTTACGAATGATATGCCATGTTTATGAATGATATGCCATGGTTATGCATGATAAGAATGATGTTACGACAAGTATGTTATGTCTATGTTCATGATAAGAAGGATGCCATGATAAGTATGTTATGATCATGTTCATGATAAGAATGATGCCATGATAGGTATACTATGAATGTCTTATGAATGATGAAGCATGCAAAGTATTTTACTTTATGAATGGGCTTGTACCGGACCCAAGTATGGGTCCAAGGGATGGGCACCTTAAGAACGCCCCGGTTCTGGACTACCGGAGCTGTCCACGGTTCTGGCACTACCGGAGCTGTGCAACAGGGATGGGCTCCTTGAGAACGCCTCGGTTCGGGGACTACCGACTATGCTGTCCTTACCCTAGTAGGTCGGGGCTCGCTACCTCGGACTTACTAGGGATGCGCGCTATGATGTATGTATGTGGTACAAGCCGGGGACCCCAAATGTTATGATGATTATGTTTAAGCATTTTGAAAGTATGATTCTAAAAGTTAAGCATCTATATGTATATACATTCCACCCATGCATTCATACATGTTATGCATTATGTTATGATAATGATGTGTTATGCTTATGCTCCATGTTAAAAGATATGTATGAGAATGAATGATCCATGTTATGATTATCGTAAGAAGATGCTCTTATGATATGCTAGAATGTATGCCTATGTTTATGCCATATAGGTTGGTTTATATCTTATGTTTATATTTATGCCATGTCTCATGCCATGCTAGGAAAGTTTATTAAGTTATGCTATGCCATGTATCATGTCATGCTTAGAATGTTTACGATGTCTATGCTTGATATGCTAGAAAGTATGCCTATGGTTGATTTACATCTTATGCTTATGTTCATGCCATATATGATGTCATGCTTAGAATGTTTAAATATGTTTATGCCTATGTTTATACTTTATGCCATGATAAGAATGTTTAATTAGATTTATGCCTATGTTTACGCTTTATGCTATGATAGAAATGTTTATGATGCTTATGTTCCATATGATTAGGAATGAATGACGAATGATTTTAGTGAGTAGAAAAAGAGTCTTACTAAGCCTGTGTGCTTATAGTC
Organism: Boesenbergia rotunda; assembly: GCA_024364735.1. Classification (NCBI taxonomy): domain Eukaryota; kingdom Viridiplantae; phylum Streptophyta; class Magnoliopsida; order Zingiberales; family Zingiberaceae; genus Boesenbergia; species Boesenbergia rotunda. The sequence goes on along the minus strand of JAGFNQ010000954.1, from coordinate 196,608 downwards.
TTCTTTCCTTATACCGCAGATCATGCAAGGGGATAACGAGGAAGCAGCAGGAGGGCCTGAAATATGTGTGTGATGGTGACTTGGCCCATGAAATCGAATGTGTTAACCGTTTATGCTAAGAACTTTATTTTTGCTACCTATATGCTCGAATAGTGACTTATGGAACTTTATGATAAGATGTCAAGTATGATATGATATGAACCTTATGGAATGATGTTAAGCATGTTATGATATGATGTTAAGCATGACGTTCATATGTTAAGTTCCATGTCATTATATTAGGGATGGTAGTAGGGGCATGTATATGTAAGGTTTAAGTTATTCCGCTGTAGTATGATGTTACATGCCTTAAGTATGTCAGCGTAACGCCGCTTTAGGAAAAAAAAAAACGGGCGTTACATCGAAGTTAGCAACAAACATGCTAGAATAGATAATCGAATAGACTTCTACACGTGGCATTGTCATCTTGGCCATATAAGTAAGAAACGCATGACCAAATTACACCGATGTAGAATTTTGGAATCATTTGAACCCGATTCATTTGATACATGCGATTCATGCTTAAAAGGCAAGATGACCAAATTACCCTTTTTCGGAAATGGTAATCCAGTGGGAGAATTGCTTGGTCTAATACATACTGATGTATGTGGACCAATGTCAACTCTTGCACAAGGAGGCTATAGCTACTTCATCACCTTTATCGATGATCACTCACGATTCGGGTATGTGTTCTTGATGAAACACAAATCTGAAGCCTTTGAGAAATTCAAAGAGTTCAGAAATGAAGTAGAGAAACAGCTTGGCAAAAGTATTAAGATACTTCGATCTGATCGGGGTGGTGAATACTTAAGTTAAGAGTTTCAAGATTATCTAAGGGACAATGGGATATTGTCCCAATGGACTCCGCCGTATACACCACAGCATAATGGTGTATCTGAGAGGCACAACCGAACCTTGATGGACATGGTTAGGTCGATGATGAATCATGCAACTCATCCAAAATCCTTTTGGGGCTATGCACTTAAGACAGCTGTTTACTTGCAAAACAGAGTCCCGACCAAGGTAGTCTCTACTACTCCATATGAGACATGGAATAGTAAGAAACCCCACTTAACTCACCTTAAGATATGGGGTTGTCCTGCTTATGTGCAGCGGACTGTATCAGACAAATTGGATGCTAAGTCTGATAAATGTCTATTTATTTGATACCCTAAGGAAACAAAGGGTTACCAATTCTATCATCCCTTGGAACAAAATGTGTTTGTTTCAAGGCATGCTGTATTTCTGGAAAAAGAATTTCTTTTACAAAAAAATAGTGGGAGTGGATTTGAACTTGATGAAGTTCAAGAAACCCCAATAGACATTACAGAGACACCTAGTCTAGACCCACAACCAATAACTCATAATGATGAGCTGTCAGTTGAACCTAAAACAACACCACCTCTTCGTAGGTCTGATAGGACACGCAATATTCCAGAGAGATACGGATTTCTCATAAGTGAATCGAACGACGTGTTACTCATAAGCGATGACGAACCTATTAGTTATGAAGATGTTATGAAAAATTCAGAAAGGGACAAATGGCTTGAAGCCATGAAGTCGGAAATGGATTTCATGTACGAAAATCAAGTATGGGACTTGGTTAACCCACCTGAAGGGATTAAGCCCATAGGGTGCAAGTGGGTTTTCAAGAAGAAAACTGACATGGAAGGTAATGTTGTTACCTTTAAGGCTAGATTAGTGGCAAAAGGATATCGTCAGAAACAAGGAATTGATTATGACGAAACCTATTCGCCAGTAGCTATGCTTAAATCCATTCGGATGCTCCTAGCCATAGCAGCTCATTATGATTATGAGATATGGCAAATAGATGTGAAAATAGCTTTCCTTAATGGAAACCTGCTTGAGGATGTATACATGATACAACCTGAAGGTTTCACATCGGTTGATAAAACCAAAGTATGCAAGCTTCGACCATCCATATATGGACTGAATCAAGCATCCAGGAGCTGGAACATCCGTTTTGATGAGACAATCAAAAATATTGATTTCTCACAAAATCTTGACAAACCTTGTGTGTACAAGAAGGTTAGTGGGAGTGCAGTCGTATTCCTAGTATTATATGTCGATGACATATTACTTATAGGAAACGATATATCAGTCTTACAGACAGTTAAAATTTGGTTGTCCAAAATTTTCTCCATGAAAGACCTGGGAGAAGCAACCTATATCCTTGGGATTAAAATCTATAGAGATAGATCATAACGGTTGCTTGGTCTTTCGCAGTCTACATATATAGACCGAGTGCTAAAAAGGTTTAGCATATCGGAATCCAAGAAAGGTTACCTTCCCATCAAGCATGGGATCAACCTTTCAAAGTCTATGTGTCCGTGCACAGAAGACGAGAGGATTTGCATGAATAAGATTCCCTATGCATCCGCGATAGGATCTATCATGTATGCTATGTTATGTACAAGGCCCGATGTATCGTATGCTCTGAGTGTCACAAGCAGATACCAGTCGGATCCAGGAATGGATCATTGGGTGGTTGTCAAGACAATCCTTACGTACTTAAGAAGAACTAAGGATGTGTTCCTAATATATGGAGAAGGAGATATGGTAATACGTGGGTATACAGATGCCAGTTTCCAGACAGATAAGGATGACTCCAAATCGCAGTCTGGATACGTATTTACTTTGAATGGAGGCGCAGTAAGTTGGAAAAGTTCCGAACAAGACACCGTAGTGGATTCCACCACGGAAGCGAAATATATCGCAGCTTCGGAAGCAACAAAGGAAGCAGTCTGGATCAAGAAGTTTGTCTCTGAACTTGGTGTGGTTCCAACCATTGATGAAGCAGTGCCGGTTTACTGCGACAACAATGGAGCTATTGCACAAGCAAAGGAACCAAGGTCTCATCAGCGATCCAAACACGTGCTTCGTCGCTATCATCTGATCAGAGAGATTATAAGTAGGAATGATATACAAATTGAGAAAATTCCCACTGAAAGAAATTTAGCGGATCCTTTAACTAAGGCCTTGCCTCAAAGCAAGTTTGAGGGTCATGTTAGAGCATGTGGTATTGGATACCATAGCGAGTGGCATTAGGCCAAGTGGGAGTTTGTTAGTGATATGAGAGAAGTGTCCTAAGGCAATCGCCTTATGATTGTAAATATTTATTTAATAAATGAAAATTCTCTATTTGAATATACATATTTGTGTTTTTGATTGGGATCTTAAACTCATCTACTGAATGTCCGCAATACAATTCACAGCATAAGAGAATTTGTGATGGGATCACAACTAGTAATTATCTCTACATGTGCAATTGTGAAGTATTGAAAATATCCCTAGTCGATGAATTGATAAAAACGGACACTATCAATTCTGTTGAGACTAGCATGGGTTATTCTCTAATCATCTGATTCTCACTGGCTGGTGACATTGGGATGTCCGGAGATAAACATGGATGCTAGTTAAGGGAACTAGTTCATTGGAGTGACTAGCTGTAAAACTGCACATGGTAGTCTATACATAGACAGGTCAGTGAAGTTCTTACCGCAGCATAAGTGCGATGTTCCTTTGACTTGCGGTGTTCAAGTCATCTTGGTCATGGATACTTATACTTTAACATCTTAAGCAAGCATCTCCAATGGAGGTGTGGACCCAGGATGGTTGGGTATAAGCCGAAGTGCCCGAAGATGTTTGAACAGCCTACAAAGGATTCACCACTCCTTGCGAGGAGATGTATACCCAGGCCTATCGTCGGATTGTTACTCAAAGCCTCTGGCCAGAGCATATCATGTTTAGAGTATGAGTCTCTTAAATACATGAGAGTAATTAGAAATCCAAAGGACAAGAAAGACACTACTTGGGCTAGGTGTGACGTAGTCAGTCTAGTGGGGACTGACACAATCAGACCATGTCCTGAACCAAGTGGGTATAAGATGGTGAAGGGAATGGGGCACGATTCATTAGAGCTGCTGAAGGGTTTCAGAATTACTTCTGAGGTCAACCGTTGATCTTTAGATTAATTGGGGATCATGATGTACTACTAGGTGCCACTCATGATCGTTCTATAATTGATGAATTATAGATGGCCAACATAAATCGAAAGCCTATTTAGTCACACGCACTACGAGTAATCCGAGGGATTTAAAACGAGTTGAAAATTGGATTTTCCGATCAAGAGAAATAAGTCGAATCTGAATTAATTAGAGGCGCAACGGAAGCTTAAAATGGCTAAGTCTTTTGAAGGCTTGTTGGGCGAATTAAATGAGTTTAATTCGCGAGGGTCTTGGCTTGGTGTGGCCGGCCAAAGAGGGTGCCCAACCTCTTTGGTTTGGCCGGCCACCACAAGGAGAGAAAACCAATTAATTTGGTTTAAATTATAAAATAAATCAAGCACGATTTGTTTTATAAAATTATGGATAAATAAACTTATTTTCATGGAAATTAAAATAAACTTTAAATGGTTTAATTTTATTTTATAAAATCAATTATGAATTGATTTTTCCATGATAAGAAAAATTTATATAATAAATTTATTCTTTTTATGGAAATTAAAATGAACCATGGATTGGTTTATTTTATTTTATAAAATCAATTATGAATTTATTTTTCCATGATAAAGAAAAATTTATATAATAAATTTATTCCTTTTATGGAGATTAAAATAAACTTTAAATGGTTTATTTTTATTTTATAAAATCAATTATGAATTGATTTTTCCATGTTGAGAAAATTTATATAATAAATTTTATGAAAATTTATTCCATAATTAAAAAGGGAGATGTATTTGTTTTATTATAAAATTAGTTATAACAAAACTTAGCATAACAGAATAATTAATAAGAAAATTTATAAGATAAATTTCTTATGAAAATTTATTCCGTTAATTCCGTTAAAGGGGATACATGGCAAGGGAGAGGCTACTATATAAAGGAACCAAGGCTAGGCTTGAATTCCTCAATTGAGTTATCAAGAGATTAGTAGCTCTCTCTCTCTCTCTAACTCTCTCTCTCTAGGGCCGGCCCCCCCCTCTCTCTCTCTAGGGCTGTCTCTCTCTCCTCCATTAGGGTCGGCGCACATCCCAAGGGTGGCCGAGAGCTTCATCCGCCATGAAGGTGCCGAAGAAGAAGAAGCGGATCGCGACTCCTTCTTTCCTTTCCCGGAATTTTGATTCCGTTACTTGGTGGTTAGTTTCCTTTCTTCTCTCTTGATCTTCTAGTTGTGCCTTTAGAGAATCTAGTAGTTCTCGTCGGCACAAAACTCGTGACTTTACGAAGTCATCCCGAAGAGAACTCGGCGTGGACGCGAATAGAGGCAGAGCTTCCAAGGGACGCTACGGTTGGATCTCATCCCTTTCTTCGAGTTACGCGAGGTACAAATTAAATTAGTTTACTTTTTCGCAAAATTTTAATTTATGATCATGTCCACACATCATAAGGTCGCATGCTAGATACGTGGTTAAAAATAATTTGAGAAATTATTTATGCTAATTCTTCCGCTGCACGTAAATATTTTAAAATTTACGAACCCGTATCCTTGTGAACATGCACCCGGTCCCAACACGATTAGAGTCCATCCGATTGATGCTTGCATTTGCAGCACATCGAGGTTTCAAGTTATATCAAATGATGTCAAATTGGCCTTTCTAAATGGTCTAATTAGAGAAGAGGTCTATGTCGAATAACCTCCGGGGTTTCAGAGTACCGAATTTTCAAACCACGTCTTCAAGCTTAAAAAGGCACTTTATGGCCTTAAACAAGCATCCCGAGCTTGCTACGAGTGGTTGTCGACATTCTTAATTGAAAATGGCTTTGTAAGAGGCCAAATAGACCCTACACTATTTCTAAGGAGAGATGGTGATAATATTTTTGTAGCCTAAGTATATGTTGATGACATAATTTGTGGCTCAAATAACAAGGGCTATTTAAATGAATTCATTAGACACATGGAAAGTGAATTTGAAATGAGTCAAGTGGGAGAGTTGACTTTCTTCCTTGGACTTAAAATCAAACAAACTCGAGACGGGATCCAAGTGCACCAATCGAAATACACACAAGAAATGCTCCGTAAATTCAATATGAGTGATTCAAAAGAGGTGACCACTCCCATGGCTACAAACACAAGATTAGATAATGATAAGAGTGGTAAACTTGTTGATATGACTCAATATCAGTGCATGATAGGTAGTTTGCTATAACTCACAGCTAGTCGACCTGATATTCTTTTCGCTATGGGTATGTGCGCAAGGTATCAAGTTTGTGCCAAGAGATCTCATTTAATTGCTGTTAAGAGGATTTTGAGATATCTTAAAGGCACAATTGGAGTCGGTCTTTGGTACCCCCGTACCGAATCTTTTGATTTAATTGGCTATACCGATTCCGACTACGCTGGATGTAAGTTGGATCGGAAAAGCACAAGTGGGGGTTGCCAATTCCTTGGTTCATCCTTAGTTAGTTGGTCAAGTTGGAAGCAACATTGTGTTGCTCTCTCCACGACCGAGGAAGAATATATTGCTATGGGAGAGAGTGTATCACAATTGTTGTGGATGATTCACACTTTGGAGGACTATGGATTAAGTTACAAAAGTGTGCAAGTGTTGTGTGACACCATTAGCACAATTAATCTAACAAAAAATCCAGTCCATCATTCTAGGACCAAACATATTGAGGTGCGTCACCACTTCATTAGGGATCATGTCGCTAGGGGAGATATTGTACTATCACATGTAGAGTCCAAATCAAACCTCGCTGACATTTTCACTAAACCACTCCCCGAAAATGAGTTTAGTTTCTTAAGAAGGGAGTTGGGAATGTGTCGCGCTTCATAGTTTTCAAAATACATGCAAAACCCTTCATGATTATTTCGAAATTGTTGGGGAACAATTGGGAAACTTTGGGGACATCTCACACAAACTATAAGGTTTACCGAAATATTTTTGTTTGCTAGAAATAGGGTGAGATGTTAGGATCAACTCAGTTTCTCAAAATGTCAATGCATCCCTTGAGAAATTAAGTTGACGAGATAAAAATCACTTCGGTGACCAAGTATGGGGAAAACCAATGCATAACATATGTGTATTTGGTTCCATGATCATACTTGGACATTCCAATCAAGGAAACTAGATTGGAAACCTGAATTTGGCACAATCTTGATTGAAATTGCTTGAATGATTGTTGATTGAGTTTGACTCCACTTGGGTGGAGCAAAGTGATTGTTGAACCTATAAGGACATTTGATCCTTGTTTAGGGATCAATTATAGTCAGGGGATCACTTCTAAGTTTGATATTTTCCATCAGATTCCCTCAGAAGTTGTGTAAATATCTGAAACTGAAAGTTTTAGATCGTATCAGGGAATATCAGGAACCCTGATCGGTCATTGGACCGATCAGGCATAAGGCTGATCGGTCCACGAACCGATCTGGATCTTCCCTGTAACAATTGGTCCACAGACGGATCAGGGGGGGTCAGCAGAGACTTTGCGAACTCTCGGCTAAAAATTCTATGCTAGCCTGGATCGGTCCCCATATCGATCTGGCACCTTGTGGTGATCGGTCCAGAGACCGATCAGGAAGGCCTCTCGAAAATCATCTGACCCTACTGTTCGCTTCCTGATCGATCAGCCGATCGATCAGGATCCTACCTGATCGGTCGCCCGACCGATCAGGACCAGGCCAGTCCAATCAGGCTGAAGCCTAATCGGTTTGGGCATTTCCAGATCGAACGGTGATCCGTTCAACCGCATTAATGTGCGGTTGGTGGACCGATCCACCAACCGGTTTAATCACGTTTTCTCCTCATCTTCCAAAGCCCTACCGACCAAAACCCCTCAGCGCCGAAACCCTTTTCCTCCTTCCTTGCGCGAGTGATCCCTCCTCACTTGCTGTACGTAAGGTTCTCTTGCGCTCCTCTCTGCAAGTGTGTTTTCCTCCTTCTGCACGAGAGTTCTTCCTCTTACTGTTGGTGTCGGCAACTGCTAGCTGCAAGCTTCCCTTGTGTCGCGATTCCCTCGTGCGTAGAAGTTCCGAAAGAGTTCTCCTCTCAACCAAGTAAACATGGCACTAAAGTAAGCTTTATGGTTGATTTTTCATTCCGAGCTTATCATTCTAATGGCTAACCATGTTTTGATGTTTGACTATTTTGTGCCGTGACCTTTGTTTTGGCCGTGACCTTCTTGATCAAATGTCTCACCTTGTGATTACTCTTCTCATGATCAAATCTTGAATTTTTTATTCAAACTATGTTCGATTTAACCTTGTCCAATTGATTCAAACTATGTGTTATTGGATCGAGAAAACCGGTAGAGGGGGGGTGAATATCGGAAATCATTTTTCGGAAAATTTAGAGCAAGTACGCAGCGGAAATTAAAAATAACAACACAGAGACACGGTCGATTTTACTTGGTTCGGAGCCTGGGTCGACTCCTACTCCAAGGCCCACGATCGTTGATCGTTTACTTTGGGCAATTCTATATCAGCGCAAATAGTTTACAAAAGATTATTACAGAATTAAGTACAGTAAACTTAAATCGCTCTTTTACCGACGTCCGGGGTAGATCGACTTTTTCGGAGCAGCAGGACGTCGTCGGCTCGAGTTGGAAGGATTCCGAGGCGAAGCGCTAGAGCAGAAGAGTGTAGAGGCGTTGATTGGAAGTCGTTGTTTAAGCTTGGGGTCGAGGGCCCATTATATAGGGCCTGGGGGCGCCCGGGACGTCAGGGGTGCCCCCCCCCCCACGTGGCATTTTATCCGGAAATGTCTCGGTCACTTCTGATCTCTTCAATCTCGAGATCAGCTTTGACCGGGGCGCCCGGAGCGCTCGGGGCGCCCGGAGCGCTCGGGGCGCCCGGAGCGCTCGGGGCGCCCGGATTGACCGGGTCAAACTTCTATCTTCGTGGCTTCGCGAGGGTGCGCTTCGGCAGCTTGCGCTTGGGGCGCCCGGGGTGCTGGGGGCGCCCGGGAGTTGTACTGTCGAAGCCTGTTTTTGTAACTTGTGTTTTGTGTTCACCATGGGGGTGCCCGGGACACTCCGGGCGCCCTGGTCAACTATTGCCTCATTCCTTTGAGGCTCTCTGAGCTGCAGACACATGTTCCTTCGGTCCTGCATCCAGGGTTAGTCCAAAACACAATGAAACAATAAAATATTTATTTATACAGCCTTAGCTGTCTTGGTTCTGACTTTGGATCTCCAAAATGGAGCCCTAGGTCGAACCGACGCCTACCGTTCCCTCGACGGGGAACGCGTCCTCACCTACTCCTCTCGGGAGAATATACCTGATGCCAACCGTTCCTCTGGTTGGACTTTTGCCTGACGGTCCTTTGCCAGGTCTTAGATGCCGAGCTGTCCTTCGCCCGGAGCCTAGCATTCCTTCGCTAGGGCTTCTGTCCCAGGCTGCCCTTCGCCTGGTGCCTAGCAGTCCTTCGCTAGGTCATGGTGACTAGCAGCCCTTCGCTAGTTGCCTAGCAGTCCTTCGCTAGGTGCCTAGCAGTCCTTCGCTAGGGCTTTATTTCCTGGCATTCCTTCGCCAGGTGCCTAGCAGTCCTTCGCTAGGACTTTGTCTCTGCACACTTGAGTAACTTTATTAGATCACAAATAAACTTAACTTTGAATCCTTTGCCAATATCAAAACAAGGTTCGATATGGTGCTTCCTGCACCAACATATGTGTGATCAATTCCTGATTAAATCATGATCGTATGAACAATTCGACCTTGCTCACTTGATTATCTTATACCATGACCAATTCTTGTATGGTTTTTATGTTCCTTTAATCTTGTGCCATGACTAATTCAAACCTTTAGAAAATCATCAAAGGGCAAAGAGGCTGCAGAGGCAGCTCGAAGGGGAAAGTCCTTTCTTCATCAGCGCCCTCCAGAAGGCCTCAGCCTTCTTCGAGCTCTCGCTTTCCAAATGCTGCCTGTGAACAGGCTTTCCAATCAAGGACCTTTAAATTGCTGCCCTGCCGATCCATTGATGTCCCTTTTCTGACTGAGCACTGTCCGTCGGTCATGGAGATAGTCACTTTTTACAACCTTGGCTTTCTCCTCTCTCTGGAGAGAACTATCAATTATGACCTCGTCTCCGAATTTTACAACAATCTTCAGCAGGGACCTCAGGGGGGCTTCGAGTTCACTACTCGAGTCGCCAAGAGGAACCTTGATTTCTCCTTTGACATTCTTGCAGAGTATCTGGGTGGTCGACGTTCACCCAACCTGTATTCGATCTATCCCGAGCTTCCTGATCCCCTGCTGGCCCCTTTTGCAGATGTTACTCCTAATGGCATCTATCAGCATTTCTTTGGTCATCCCCGCCCAGCCGGGCTTGATGAGTTGGGTCCCGATTTGTCGACGTTTGCAGCTCTACGACTTGCTCATATTGACTACATCCTTTTCAAGATAATCACAAATTGTATTCTTCCAATCACTTCAAAGCCTTTAACCGAGATCTGACCCTATCATTGCCTTATGCTCTATGGCATGCACCGCCAATTGGACTTTGATATCATGGAAAGTATTTTTCAGTCCATTCTATCTTATAGAGAGCCGAGTCGCCGCACAGTCTATATGCCGTTTGGTCATATCATCATCGACTGGTTTATGTCAGTAGGTGTTGATGTCACCAAGGGCAGGACTGTGCCTATAGTTCGACAGGATTGCAAACTTGGTCGGCGGGCATTTGCCAAGTCCCGCATTATCATACGGGATCGCGATGGGGCTTTGGTGTGGAAGGATGGGAGGGGTCTCGATGACCTACCTGGGGGAGGACCACATTTTCAGGCACCAGCCGATGCTGCTGCACCTCAGGAGGCTCCCGCTGCTGTTGCTGCTGATGATTACGACTATGAGCCGAATCCGGATCTACGATGGCAGATCTCTGAGCTGGATCAGATGATCCAGTATGATCTACATCAGCGAGAGCTTCATCGAGAGGAGGTCCGTTTGGGATTCAGATATTTCGACCGCAAACTGACAGCGGTGGAGTCTGATGTCTCCGGGATCCGTATACTACAGCAGACCTGGTACGATGAGTGGTGCAGGCACACATTTCCGGGAGATGCGCCTTCAGGTAGTGCCGCACCAGGGTCCTTTACTGCTGATGATGACACGATGGACGATCCTATGCAGGCCGACCCCCCGTGCTGACGATTGACTGTGCTTTGTGCTTGATTGGTGATTTCAGACTATTTGACGAATCTGTCCGTCCTGACTCTTGCCTATTATGGCGTGATATTGACTTTGATGCGTGGATATGCATCTACTGGTTTGTCTGGATTATTGTTTATGCGCTTGACTATGACTAGATTTTGGATTATGATGCATCTGACATTTTGCATGTATTTTATATTTGCCCTATCATGTTTAGGATGTTGGCTTATATGTGTTCATATGATTACTCTCTGTCTATATGCCTCATTCTATATGATTATGTTCATGTTTATGATGCCATGCTCATATGATACATATGCTTGTTTTGCCATGACATTTTTTTTCCATATGTGTTCATATGTGTTTCAAATATTAATCATATCTTTGTTGATTTGAGATACCCCTAGGGTTGAGGGGGAGTATGGTTAAACTTAACAGCCCCTCTAGACCCTTTTAGGTGTTCGACAAAGGGGGAGAGTGTTGGTTGGTTAAGTTTAGGATGATTATATTGTAGGGGGAGGATCTTGATTCTCCTATGATTCTGAAAGTTGAGAAATTGATTGAGAATCCCTAAACTTAAATCGGGTTGTCAAACAACAAAAAGGGGGAGATTATTGATGCAGTCTGACCCTGATTGTTGTTTTGGTGTTGACACCGATTTTAGTTTAGGTTGATCCTGATCGGGGATTAGGCATGTTATGGAAAATCCTAACTTGGAGGGCTAGGTGTTGGAAAATCCTAACCTGGAGGGTTAGGTGTGGAAAATCCTAGCTTGAAGGGCTAGGTGTTGGAAAAGTGCTAATTCGGAAGAGTTGGGTGAAAAGCCCTACCTTGGAGGGCTAGGTGAAAAGTCCTAACTTAGAGGGTTAGGTGAAAATTCCTAACTTGGAGGGTTAGGTGAAAAAGTCCTGGCTTGGAGGGTCAGGTCCTAGCTTGGAGGGCTAGGTTTGGAAAAGTCCTAATTCGGAAGAGTTGGGTGAAATGTCCTAGCTTGGAGGGCTAGGTGAAAAGTCCTAACTTGGAGGGTTAGGTGAAAATTCCCAACTTAGAGGGTTAGGTGAAAAAGTCCTAGCTTGGAGGTCTAGGTTGGATGAAACCCTAGCTTGGAGGGCTAGGTTTGGGTCCCTGGATCAGTCTGGTGAGTAAATCATGAGCATGTTAAGTTTGCAAGTGTTTTAATGTAAGTAAATGTTTTCAAGCATGATTGAGCATGATAATTATATGAAAGTTCCCATGTGCAAGTATTTCCAAGTGCATGTATTTTGAAGCGAGCATTCTTTGAAAAGAGCATGTTTATCATTGATCGCATGGATTTGTGAGTTAGGATTTACTTACTAAGCAAATCGTTTATTAGTTGCATTTCCTTCTATTGCAGATAAAGGTAAAGAAAAAGCATAAGCTAAGGAGGCGAACGAGACTTGCATTGATGTTCAGTGGCGGCGGAACCGTGGGAGAGATCATTGGGTTAAGTCTTATAGAAACTTGTGGTTGGTGTTTTGGATTGGTTGAACGTAATGATTTTGTTTAAACTTTACATAGAGACAAAGTTGAGTACAAACTCTAGTATAGATTTCATATGTTTTGATAGTTTATTAAATTCCGCAATGATCCTAATTGCAAGTTAATGGGTTTGTTTTGGGTTGCTAAAATGCTTATAAAACTAGTATGGAGTATAGATTTGGAGTTATTTATCTATATGCTTTGGAAGTGTATGAATTATGGACCCTTGAAAGGATTTCCCAGGTCTGAAACTGCAGCTTTCAGGCGTGCCAGTCGACTGGGTCAGTACCAGTCGACTGCCCGATCGAACAGAACCCTTCTGTTCGATGCATCAGTCGACTGCCAAGAGCCAGTCCACTAGTGCCGCGCACAGAAAGTTTCTGTGACTGACACCAGTCGACTGGCCTCCTAGCAGTCGACTGGTGCCATTGGAAAAAAAAAATTTTCAGAGCAGGTCAAGGGAAGTCAAGTAGTTGTAACCTAAGGCTAAGGATAAGGTAAAGTTAAGGTTAAGTAAAAGTGACGTCTGCCTTAAAGGAGAGAAGTCGGGAGTCGTCACAGAGTGGTATCAGAGCCAAGTTTCCACCCTTCCGCCACACTGACATCAAGCATCAATCCTGCCGCCTGCCAAGTAAGAAGTTCATATGTTGTAGTTTTGTATGCTTTTCATTATTGACTGCTAGTATCAGTAAGTGCATGATGATAAGGAAGTATGTTAGTATTATTATATGCTAATATGTGCATGGAGATAATGAAGTAAGTTAGTAAGAGATAATGAGCTTTTATTTTCTTTACACTATAGAGTAAGAGAATGGCAAGAGGATGTCCCAGAATTGTCCGAAATGAGGAGCAAGCTCCTAGGGAATAGGAGTCAACGGAGTCAGTACCACCATCAGACCTTCAAGGAGTGGTGGCCTAGCTTCAGAGGCAACTTGCTGAATAGCAGCAAGTAATTGCCACCTTGATGGCTAATCAGCAGGCCACCCCTGCTACCCCTCCAGTGGTGCCAGTGGCGCAAGTAGTGGCACCAGTGGCGACAGAGGTTCCCCCAGTACCTCTGGCAAGAGAAGTAAGACAAGAGGCATATCTGATCCAGTGGCAGAGACTGAAGCCCGAGAATTTTTCTGGCACAAGTGAACCATGGGATGCTCAGGCATTGTTCAAAATGATGGAAAGTATAATAAAGTTACTGGACTGGCCTGAGGTGGAGAAGATAAAGTGCACATCCTTCTGCCTTACTGGAGACGCCAGGATGTGGTGGGAAAGAGTGAAGGGTAAGAGAAATGTGAGTCAGATGACCTGAGCCGACTTCGAAGCAGAGTTCTTGGAGGAGTACTTTCATATGAAGGTAACGAACAAATACTACGATGAATTCACAGAGTTCCGTTAAGGAGAATTGTCTGTAGTTTGTTAGCACTGAAAAGGAAAGAGTCAAGTTAATGCTCAAGATGCTGAGGCCTCAGATAGCTCTGAATGTGGCCGGTGGTGGTAATAGACCGCAGACTTCGAAAGAACTAGTAAGTAGTGCTTTAATCACTGAACACTACTTAAATAGTATAAAGGCCACACGCGTGCAACAACAACAGGCATCAGCCCAGAAGTCCCAAGGAAATCCTCAAAACCAACAAAATTGGAAAGAAAATTCAGGCAAGAGGAAGAAGTGGGACCAGAAGTTCCAACTTACTGCGCCTCCATTCAAAGTAAATACGTATCCAGACTGAGATTTGGAGTCATCCTTATCTGCCTGGAAACTGGCATCTGTATACCCACGTATTACCATATCTCCTTTTCCATATATTAGGAACACATCCTTAGTTCTTCTTAAGTACTTAAGGATTGTCTTAATAGCCGCCCAATGATCCATTCCTGGATCCGACTGGTATCTGCTTGTGACGCTCAAAGCATACGATACATTGGGCCTTGTGCATAACATAGCATACATGATAGATCCTATCGCGGATGTATAAGGAATTTTATTCATGCAAATCCTCTCGTCTTCTGTGCGCGGACACATAGACTTCGAAAGGTTGATCCCATGCCTGATGGGAAGGTAACCTTTCTTGGATTCCGACATGCTAAACCTTTTTAGCACTCGGTCTATATATGTAGACTGCGAAAGACCAAGCAACCGTTTTGATCTATCTCTATAGATTCAAATCCCAAGGATATAGGTTGCTTCTCCCAGGTCTTTCATGGAGAAAGTTTTGGACAACCAAATTTTAACAGTCTGTATGACTGATATATCGTTTCCTATAAGTAATATGTCATCGACATATAATACTAGGAATACGACTGCACTCCCACTAACCTTCTTGTACACACAAGGTTCGTCAGGATTTTGTGAGAAATCAAACTCTTTGATTGTCTCATCAAAACGGATGTTCCAGCTCCTAGATGCTTGCTTCAGTCCATATATGGATCATCGAAGCTTGCATACTTTGGTATTGTCAACCGATGTGAAACCTTCAGGTTGTATCATGTATACATCCTCAAGCAGGTTTCCATTAAGGAAAGCTGTTTTCACATCCATTTGCCATATCTCATAATCATAATGAGCTGCTATGGCTAGGAGCATCCGAATGGATTTAAGCATAGCTACTGGCGAATAGGTTTCGTCATAATCAATTCCTTGTTTCTGACGATATCCCTTTGCCACTAATCTAGCCTTAAAGGTAACAACATTACCATCCATGTCGGTTTTCATCATGAAAACCCACTTGCACCCTATGGGCTTAATCCCTTCAGGTGGGTTAACCAAGTCCCATACTTGGTTTTCGTACATGGAATCCATTTCCGACTTCATGGCCTCAAGCCATTTGTCCCTTTCTGAACTTTTCAGAACATCTTCATAACTGATAGGTTCATCATCGCTTATGAGTAACACGTCGTTCGATTCGCTTACGAAAAATCCGTATCTCTCTGGAATATTGCGTGTCCTATCAGACCTACGAAGAGGTGGTGTTATTTTAGGTTCAACTGATAGCTCATCATTATGAGGTATTGGTTGTGGGTCTAGACTAGGTGTCTCTGTAATGTCTATTGGAGTTTTTTGAACTTCATCAAGTTCAATGCCACTCTCACTGTTTTCTTGTAAAAGAAATTCTTTTTCCAGAATTACAGCATGCCTTGAAACAAACACCTTTTGTTCCAAGGGATGATAGAATTGATAACTCTTCGTTTCCTTAGGGTATCCAATAAATAGTCATTTATCAGACTTAGCATCCAATTTGTCTGATATAATTCACTTCACATAAGCAGGACTACCCCATATCTTAAGGTGAGTTAAGTGGGGTTTCTTACTATTCCATGTCTCATATTGAGTAGTAGAGACTACCTTGGTCGGGACTCTGTTTAGCAAGTAAACAGCTGTCTTAAGTGCATAGCCCCAAAAGGATTTTGGAAGAGATGCATGATTCATCATCGACCTAACCATGTCCATCAAGGTTCGGTTGTGCCTCTCAGATACACCATTATGCTATGGTGTATATGGCGGAGTCCATTGGGATAATATCCCATTGTCCCTAAGATAATCTTGAAACTCTTGACTTAAGTATTCACCACCCTGATCGGATCGTAGTATTTTAATACTTTTGCCAAGCTGTTTCTCTACTTCATTTCTGAACTCTTTGAATTTCTCAAAAGCTTCAGATTTGTGTTTCATCAAGAACACGTACCCGAATCGTGAGTGATCATCGATAAAGGTGATGAAGTAGCTATAGCCTCCTTGTGCAACAGTTGACATTGGTCCACATACATCAGTATGTATTAGACCAAGCAATTCTCCCACTGGATTACCTGTTCCGGAAAAGGGTAATTTGGTCATCTTGCCTTTTAAGCATGATTCGCATGTATCAAATGAACCGGGTTCAAATGATTCCAAAATTCCACATCGGTGTAATTCGGTCATGCGTTTCTTACTTACATGGCCAAGACGACAATGCCAAGTGTAGGAGTCTATTCGATTATCTATTCGAGCACGTTTGTTGCTAACTTCGATATTGAAAACGTCACTGGATAAATCTAACGTGTAGATACCATTGCACAAAGTTCCATTCTCATAAAGAACGTCATTTAAAGTTATGTAACAACAATTGTTACTAAAAGTTAAATGATAACCCTTTTCATTCAATCATGAAATAGATACAATGTTCTTTATTAACGAAGGAACAAAATAACAATTATCCAATTCTAAGACACGTCCAGTCGGGAGCTTTAGCAAATATGTTCCGATGGCAACAGTCGCAATCTTTGCTGCATTTCCAACTCGCAAATCCGCTTCTCCCCTGACGAGTCTTCTTCTATTCCTTAGGCCCTGTATGTCATTACATATATGTGAGCTACACCCAGTATCAAGTACCCAGGTATTTGAGGAAATAGAGTGACATTCAATAACGAAGATACCTGAAGAGGATGGGGCATCGGATGCCTTATTCTTCATGGACTCAAGATAAATCTTGCAGTTTCTTCGCCAGTGACCCTCCTTGCCACAATGATGGCAAGTTCCTTTCGGTTTCATTTCAGTCTTTTTGGCCTTTTTCTTCTTTCCTTTATTCTGTTCTTTGGCCTTCCTCTTAGAACCTTTCTTCGAGGAACCAACTAACAGTACCGCCTTTTGATCCGGCTTTACAGAAGGCTCCACAGTCTTCAACAGGTTGAGCAACTCGGGAATAGTGGTCTCTAGTTTGTTCATCCGATAGTTCATCATAAATTCTGAATAACTTTTGGGCAAACAACTCAAAATTAAGTCAATACTTAGTTCATGATCCATTGCAAAACCGAGTGTGTTCAGTCGCTCAATGTACCCCCAAAATCTTTAGCACAAACTGCGAGGCAGAAGTGCCTTCCTGCATCTTAGTGGTGAAGAGGAGTCTGGAGACTTTGAACCTTTCGGATCTCGCCTACTCTTCAAACAACTCATGAAGATGGAAGATGATGGTATAAGCATCCATATGCTCATGCTGCTTTTGCAGCTCAGGTATCATAGAGGCTAGCATGATGCAACTCGCAAGTTCAGAATCGGTCACATGTTTCTGATAGGCCACTAGCTGGTCTGGAGTTGCACCTTCAGGAGGTTGGTTAGGAAGTTGATCTTCAAGGACATAAGCAAGCTTCTCTGACTTGAGGACTATCCTCATGTTTCGAAGCCAGTCCATGAAGTTTGGCCCAGTCAGTTTATTGGCGTCCAAAATGGAACGCAAATTCAGAGAAGACATGATCGAGTGATTAACCTAGAAACACAAATTGAGCTTATGTGAGAAGAATGATAAAGAATGTATCAATATACATTAATTAAAATCCTATTTATTTATCAAATTGAATAACCCTTTTTATCAATTCGGGAGATTGTAGGAGCATCTCCAAATAGGTTGATATCCAACCATAGATAAGAACAACCATTGCTGTGGCCATCAAGTTTTTCTTAGCTATGAAGGTAGGTAATTATACCGATTACACATCACATATATGTAACTATCACTTTATGCTATCAACTAATTGAATGTTTGCATAAATCATTGGGTTGTTAACTCATTAACAAGTATGCAACTTTATACATAGCACCCAACTGCACCTCTCTTTGCATCGACCTTGGCTGTGGCACAACAAATCGATGCTCCAAGCTTAAGGCTGACCCATTAATCAAGAAATAGTTTTAATATGGTTGGAGCTCATTCAACCGTTTAGTCAGGCTTGGATGTGTCCAACAACCAAAACTAAGGATTGACCTCTGACTCCAACTATATTATTCATAAACTAATTCCATGGTTTGAACATGTTGAGGTTCAAGCCGGGCATGGATGTGTCCATCAACCCAAACGAGAAACAAAACTCCGATTCTAACCATATTAATGGAAGGTGTTGGCCTTAATATTTTGTAAGGGGTTTTGGGTCTCATCCTTTCTTTTCTAAGCACATTCATGACATAGAATTATGTCATGACTAACGATTTCCTTAATAAAGTATGTATGTGACTTAATTTATCAAGTCTCATTATTTGAATTAGGAACCGGATTTCCTAATTCTAATTTCATACTTTATTTAAGGAATTGTTTTGGGAAACAATTTCCTAAATTGTCATAATCAATTTCGGAAATAATATGTTTTAAGACTTTGATTTCTCTAAATCAAATCTTATTAAATTAAGAGACAAATCCCTTAATTCAACCACATATTATTTTCATGAAAATCTCATTTAAGAAACTCTATAGGAAACCATTTTCCTAATTAATTTTGGAGACAACAATATGTAAGAGCATCACCTCTTAAACATATTTTATTCATGGATTTAATTAATTACAACAAATTGTTTTCTAAGGGTGGCTCCCCGAGGCTCAGATACCCAAAGAAAAGTAATTTGTTGTAAATCCAATTTGGACGGCTCCCCGAGGCTCAATCCAAATCAAACATGACAATTTCATTTAAAATTGGGAAATTAAATTACAACAACTAACTTTAACTTGGACGGCTCCCCGAGGCTCAATCCAAAATAAAGAATTTTGTTGTTAATTTAAAAACCAATTCAAATTTAATTGTCAACTAACTGTCCATAAATTTGTCTAGACTTTCTTGAAAGAAAGTGCCCAAAATTGCGAGATTTCATAAATAGGTTTTCAGAATAATTGTAAGTTTCTGGTACAAAGAAAACTTACATATTTCCAAAATTGAAAATTTCTAAAATTAGAAAAATTTCCAAAATTGGAAAGTTTCCAAAGATGGGAAGTTTTCACAATTATTATAAAATTTCAGAAACTAGAAAATTTCAAAAGTTTGCGAAATTTCATGAGGATTTCCAAACTTAGAAATTCCTAAATCTAAAATTTATTATAATTTGAAAGTTTCCATAATTGAAATTTTTTTTCAAAATTGAGTTCATGACAAAGTTTTCCGCAAAATAATTATATGATTATGCCGATCACTAACTGGCTCTGATACCACTGTTGGGATCGGGTGCATGTTGACAAGGATACGGGTACGTAAAATTCTAAATTTTTACGTGCAACGGAAGAATTAGCATAAAATAATTTCTCAAATTATTCTAACCACGTATCTAGAATGCAACCTTATGGTGAGTGGACATGATCATAAAATAAAACATTGCGAAAAAGTAAACTAATTTACAAAGTACCTCGCGTAACTCGTAGAAAGGGACGAGATTCAACCGTAGCGTCCCTTGGAAGCTCCGCCTCTATTCGCGTCCATGCCGAGTTCTCATCGGGATGACTTCGCAAAGTCACGAGTTTTGTGCCATCGAGAACTACTAGATTCTCTAAAGGCACAACTAGAAGATCAAGAAAGAAGAAAGGAAACTAACCAACAAGAGTCGGAATCCAAATTCCGGGAAGGAAGGAGATGCGATCCACTTCTTCTTCTTCTTGGTTGGCTTCTCCTTGGTGTTGAAGGCTCACGGCACCACTTGGAGAAGAAGATACGCCGGCCCTAGGTGAAGGAGGCGCCGGCCCTAGCTCACAAGAAGGGCGCCGGCCCTAGGACTCAAGAAGGGCGCCGGCCCTAAGGGGAAGAGAGGGAGAAGAGAATAAGAGAGAGAGAGGGAGGAAGCTACTAATCTCTTGATTACTCAATTGGAATTAAGGGCTTGCCTTTGGTTCCTTTATATAGTAGCATCTCCCTTGCCAAGTCTCCTCTTAACGGAATTTTCATAACAAATTTATCCTATAAATTCTCTTATGAATTATTCCGTTTAAACCAAGTTTTATTATAACTAACTTTATAATAAAACAAATACTTCTCTCTTTTAATTATGGAATAAAATTTGTATAAAATTTTCTTATCATGGATAAATCAATTCATAATTGATTTTATAAATTAAAATTAAACCAATTCATGGTTCATTTTAATTTCCATAAAAAGAATGAATTTCTATAAATTTCTTTATAAATTTCTTTATATAAATTTCTTTATATATCAATTTATTTATCAATAATTTATAAAATAAATCGCGCTAGATTTATTTTATTAATTAAACCAATTAAATTAGTTTATCCCCTTATCAATGGCCGGCCACTACAAAGGGGTTTGGCACCCTCTTTGGCCGGCCAAACCGAGCCGAACCGATCGCGAATTAAACTCATTTAATTCGCCCAATAAGCCTTCAAAAGGCTTAGCTATTTTAAGTTTCCGTTGCGCCTCTGATTAACTCAGATTCGACTTATTTCTCTTGATTGGAAAATCTAATTTTCAACTCGTTTTAAATCCCTCGGATTACTCGTAGTGCGTGTGACTAAATAGGCTTTCGATTTATGTTGGCCGTCTATAATCAACTAATTATAGAACGATCATGAGTGGCACCTAGTAGTACATCATGACCCCCAATTAATCGAAAGATCAACGGTTGACCTCAGAAGTAATTCTGAAACCCTTCAGCAGCTCTAATGAATCGTGCCCCATTCCCTTCACCATCTTATACCCACTTGGTTCAGGACATGGTCTGTTTGTGTCAGTCCCCACTAGACTGACTACGTCACACCTAGCCCAAGTTGTGTCTTTCTCGTCCTTTGGATTTCTAATTACTCTCATGTATTTAAGAGACTCACACTCTAAACATAATATGCTCTGGCCAGAGGCTTTGAGTAACAATCCGACGATAGGCCTGGGTATACATCTCCTCGCAAGGAGTGGTGAATCCTTTGTAGGCTGTTCAAACATCTTCGGGCACTTCGGCTTATACCCAATCATCCTGGGTCCACACCTCCTTGGAGATGCTTTCTTTAGATGTTAAAGTATAAGTCTCCATGACCAAGATGACTTGAACACCGCAAGTCAAAGGAACATCGCACTTAAGCTGCAGTAAGAACTTCATTGACATATCTTTATAGATAACCATATGAAGTTTTACAACTAGTCACTCCAATAAACTAGTTCCCTTAACTAGCATCCATGTTTATCTCCGGACATCCCAATGTCACCAGCCAGTGAGAATCAACTGATTAGAGAATAACCCATGCTAGTCTCAACAGAATTGATAGTGTCCGTTTTTATCAATTCATCGACTAGGGATACTTTCAATATTCACATTTGCACATTTAGAGATAATCACTAGTTGTGATCCCATCACAAATTCTCTTATGCTGTGAATTGTATTGCGGACATTCAGTAGATGAGTTTAAGATCCCAATCAAATACACAAACATGTATACTCAAATAGTGAATTATCATTTATTAAAATAAATGTTTACAATCATAAGGCGATTGCCTTAGGACACTTCTCTCATATCACTAACAGATGTCATATTTGCGGAGCAGAAGGACATATGATGAAGGCTTGCCCTAACCGGTCGAGTATTGGCGGATGTTATATCTGTGGAGTAGTAGGGCACCTGGCCAAGGCTTGTCCTAAAGAAAAGCCGCCTCCACCACAGCTCCTTCAGTATGGGGGTGGATCAACCCAGTTGCACCAGATGCTGTCAGTAATGGAAGGACCCTATTTCAGTCAAGCGAGAATGGAAGCCTCGCCAGCCACGACCAACGCCAGGATTTTCGCCATCACCAAGGAAGAGGCGGCAAATTCTCCTACTATGGTCACAGGTCGAATACTCATCTCATCCCAATATGCTGTTGTGTTATTCGATACTGGGGCAACCCATTCCTTTGTATCCATGTTTTTATCTAAGAAGCTAGGGATCCAACCAGAAAGGTTGAGTCAGGAGTTCTTAACAACTTTACCGTCGTGAGAAGTAATGGCCTCTACTGAGAGACTGAGGGCAGTACCAATCTGGATTTCCAACCGAGAGCTCTACAGTGACTTAGTAGTCCTTGAGATGAAGGATTACGATGCCATTTTAGGGATGAACTTCTTGAGCAAGTACAATGCTTCTATAGACTGCCGCAAGAGAAAAGTCAAGTTCACACCCGAAGCAGGACCTCCCTTCGAGTTTATTGGAGACCCAAAGAGAAAGACAAAAAGGTTCTTATCTACCTTACAAGCTCAGAGAATGTTAGAGAAGGGGTGTTCTAGTTTTCTAGCTCATGTAGTAGATGCAAGTCAAAGAGAAGGATTAGAGAAAGAGGAAGTGAGGGTAGTCTGTGATTATCCGGAGGTGTTTCCTGAAGAGTTACCAGGACTCCCTCCCAATCGAGAAATTGAATTTGAAATTGAGTTCGTTCCAGGAACCAACCCAATTTCAAAGGCACCTTATCGCATGGCACCAGCAGAACTGAAAGAGCTGCAAGAACAGTTAAAAGAGCTGCTCGACAAGGGTTTCATCCGCCCTAGTCATTCACCTTGGGGAGCTCCTATGTTGTTCGTCAAGAAGAAAGATGGATCCATCCGAATGTGCATAGATTATCGAGCCTTGAATAAGGTAACCATCAAGAACAGATATCCCTTGCCAAGGATAGATGATTTATTCGATCAGTTGAAGGGAGCCATGGTGTTCTCCAAAATAGATCTGCGATCAGGTTATCATCAACTCAAAGTGAAGGAGAGTGATGTGCCAAGGACGGCTTTCAGTACAAGATATGGGCACTACGAGTTTGTGGTCATGCCCTTTGGAGTGACAAACGCCCCTGCGACGTTTATGGATCTAATGAATCGAGTGTTCAAGGATTTTCTTGACAAGTTCGTCATTGTCTTCATTAATAATATCCTAGTGTATTCAAAGACTCAGGAAGAACATGACGAACACCTGAAGATAGTGTTGCAGACCTTACATCAGAGGGAGTTGTACGCCAAATTCTCAAAGTGTGAGTTTTGGCTTGACCAGGTGGCCTTTCTAGGCCACATCATTTCCAAAGAAGGCATTATGGTAGACCTAGCCAAGATTGAAGCAGTTAGTAACTGGAGTCGACCAACGAATGCTAGTGATATCAGAAGTTTTCTGGGTTTAGCAGGGTACTACAAAAGGTTTGTAGGAGACTTTTCAAAGATAGCTTCTCCACTTACAGCCCTTACCAGAAAGAATAAGAAGTATGAGTGGACTGAAGACTGTGAGCAGAGTTTCCTTGAGTTGAAGAAGAGACTGACAAGCGCTCCTATTCTTACAGTACCCGAAGGTGATAAGAGCTTTGATATATACAGTGATGCATCAAAGCTAGGACTTAGATTCGTACTTATGCAAGAAGGCAAAGTCATAGCTTATGCTTCTAGGCAACTCAAGGATTATGAAAAGAATTACCCCACTCATGATCTGGAGTTGGCAGCTGTAGTCTTCGCTCTAAAAATATGGAGACATTATCTGTATGGAGTGCAGTGCAAGATTTATACATATCACCAGAGTCTGAAATATTTCTTCGCTCAGAAAGACCTTAATATGAGACAGCGAAGGTGGCTTGAGTTAGTGAAGGAGTATGACTGTGAGATCCTTTACCACCCTAGTAAGGCAAATAAAGTAGCAGATGCACTAAGTAGAAAGACGTGTGCTACTTTGATGTCATTGTCATCATTATCACCACCATTACAGAAGGAAATAGTAGACTATGGAGTTGAGATCATTTATGGGCAGTTAGCTCTATTGACACTATAGTCAACCTTGCTGGAAGATATACAGAAAGAGCAAGCTGAGGATTCTGATATCCAAAGGATCAAGCAAGAGATACAAGAAGGAGAAAGTAAAGAGTTTAGAGTATCTGATAGTGGGATACTCTATTATGGTGACCGTTTATGTGTCCCCAATAGTGAAGAGCTGAGAAAGAAGATTCTGGAAGAAGCCCATAGAACTCCCTACTTAATGCACCCTGGTTCCACTAAGATGTACCAGGACTTGAAAAGAAAATTTTGGTGTTCCGGAATGAAAAGAGACACAGCTAAGTATGTCAGCACCTGCCTAACATGTCAGAGAGTTAAAGCAGAACACCAGAGACCAGGAGGTGTTCTACAACCCATTCAGATTCCAGAGTGGAAATGGGAAGAATAGTCATGNGTCGTTTCACTTCACACTTTGGGAGTTCTTACAGACAGCACTAGGCACCAAACTGAAGTTTAGCACAGCTTTCCATCCCCAAACTGATGGACAGACAGAGAGAGTGAATCAAATTCTAGAAGATATGCTCAGAGCTTGTGCATTAGATTTCAAAGGCAGTTGGTGCAAATATTTGTGTTTAGCTGAGTTTGCCTACAACAACAGTTATCAGGCTACTATTGGTATGGCGCCCTACGAAGCTCTTTATGGCAGGAGGTGTAGATCTCCCCTCTGTTGGTATGAAGGCAGTGAGAAGAAGGAAATGGGGTCACAGACTGATCTTATAGATGATACCACAGAAGCTATAAAGAGCATCCGTCAGAGGATAGAGACTGCTCAGAGTAGGCAGAAGAGTTACGTCGATGTACGCCGTAGGCCGTTAGAGTTTGAAGTTGGGGATACAGTTTTCCTCAAAGTAGCTCCTATGATGGGTGTGATGAGATTTGGCATGAAAGGCAAGCTTAGTCCTCGATACGTAGGACCCTACCCAGTGACGAAAAGAGTTGGCAATGTAGCTTATGAGTTGGAGCTACCCTCAAAGATGTCAGCAATACACAATGTGTTCCATGTCTCAATGGTAAAGAAGCATACCTCAGATGCCAACCAAGTGATTGAGCCACAGATGGTACGAGTGCAAGAAGCTGAGGAAGAAAGTGGTACCATTAGTGAAGGTCTTATGGCTGAATTAGAAGTATGAAGAGGCAACTAGGGAATCAGAAGATAACATAAGGCAAAGGTATCCAGAGCTGTTCTATGTTCGAGGATGAACATTTTATATGGTAGAGAGGATTGTAACACCCAATAATTTTCTGGTATTATTAAGGATTTTTCGGAATTTTATAGCATTTTTTCGGATTAAAAATAAAAAGAAAAAAATTAAAGGGTCGAGTGGGGATTGATCTCGCAACCACGCGAGAAGCAAATCCTTAAGCATGTCCGAGTAACCAACTGGGCAAGGGTATTAAGCACAGAAAAAGATGAAACGAAATAATATTATAGTTGATTTAGCCCGTTTCATGAAGAGGTATTCAAACTTGTACTTATGTTAAGTTAAGACCCCATTAGGGCATGGAGAGGTTGCGCAAATAGGGAGCTTGGGGGCTGCGAAAACAGGGAGAAAACAAGGGTTATCTTTCTCCTTCTTCCTCCTCTTGACTGGAGAGCCTAGGGCTTCTTCCCTAGGGCTAAGAAGTGGAGTTTTCTTGCAAAGGAAGAGGAAAAGAACCCTACACTAGAAATTTCGAGATACTTAGTGAGTTTTCTTCAAGAAAAGGGTAACTAAATCACTCACCTACAATAGGAGTAGCTTCGCATGTAGTTTCTTGTTGTAGAACCATGATTTTGTGATCTAAGTGCATGCTTTGAAAATATTGTTTATTGTGTGATTTAAGTTTCTAAAGAATACATGTTTTTAATCATAGAACTTGAATTGGAGTAGATTTTTATATGTGTGATCTAAGCATGAAAGACCAAGTTCTTGAAAAGTCCCAAAAATGAGTTTTGGGTTAAGGGCACGCAAGGTGCTCGATGAAAGTTTCAAGTGAGAAAGGTAAAGTATTGTAGTGCAAAGATTTATGTAAAAAGAAAAATAGCTTGATAAGTATAAGCATTATGAATAAGAAAGCATTTTACTTTTGTAAAGTGACATGTACCGGGCAAAAGAGAGGCCCAAAGAAAGTTAGAAAGAAGCTCTAATAGGGTGCGGTGGCTAGCTACCCCGAAACCTATTAGGGATGCGCGCATTGATACATTGATACCATGGTACAGTGTCAAGGTCTGAGAAAGTTGATTATTATTTTGAAGTATATGAGTTTATGTAAGTGTTTCAATTTCCTTAAGTGCATGTTTGGTTATGTATGTTGACATGGTTATGTTATAAACATGTTAAAGAGAAAGAGCAAAGAAGTTAGTATTTTAAAGTATGTAAATGTATCATTAGTAAGTTTCAAAAGAAATCATGAGCATGTTATGTTTGCAAGTGTTTTGATGCTAGTAAATGTTTTCAATCATGATTCAGCATGATAAGTGTAGGAAAGTTCTCGTGTGCAAATATTTCCAAGTGCATGTATTTTGAAGCAAGCATTCTTTGAAAAGAGCATGTTTATCCCTTATCGTTTGGATTTGTGAGTTAGGATTTACTTACTAAGCAATTCGCTTATTAGTTGCATTTCCTTCTATTGCAGATAAAGGTAAAGAAAAAGCATAAGTTAAGGAGGCGAAGGGACTTGCATTGATGTTCAGTGGCGGCGGAACCGTGGAAGTGATCTTTGGGCTAAGTCTTGTAGAACATGTGTTTTGGTGTTTTGAATTGGTAGAATGAATGACTTTGTTTAAACCTTGCATAGAGACAAAGTTGGGTAGAAACTCTAGTCTAGAGTTCACACATATTTTGATAGCTTATTTACTTCCGCAAAAGTCCTAATTGCAAGTTTATGAGGTTGTTTTGGGTTGCTAAAATGTTTAGAAAACTAGTATAGAGTATAGAAATGGAGTTATGTCTTTGTATGCCTTGAAAGTATATGTTTTGTGGATCGTTGGAGATGGATTTCAGGTCTGAAATGTAGGTTTTCAGGTGTGCCAGTCGACTGGTTCAGAACCAGTCGACTGCCCTATCGAACAGAAAGTTTCTGTTCGATGCACCAGTTGACTGCCATGAGGCCAGTCGACTAGTGCTGGGCACAGAAAGTTTCTGTGGCCGATACCAGTCGACTGGCTATTGAGCAGTCGACTGGTACTATTGAAAAGAAGTGGTATAGAGCAGCTGGTTAGTCCTTCAGTTTTATAACTAAGAGGTCTAGGGGTCAAATCTTTGCAAGGAAAATAAAATGAATTTTTTTTTATAAAGGAAAAAAATTCATAGCAAGTTAAAGGAAGTCAAGTAGTTATAACCTAAGGCTAAGAATAAGGTAAAGTTAAGGTTAAGTGAATGTGGCGCCCGCCTTAAGGGAGAGAAAGAGAAGGCGGGTCGTCACACATGCTTTGGAGTGGAGGGTCGTCGTCGGCGCTAGAATGTCGAGAACGGAGTTTGCCGGAGCAGAGCGCTTGAACGAAGAGACTAGAGGCGTTGGAAAAAGTGTTGTTGAAGCCTTAGGGGTCGAGCCCCTTTTATAATGCTCCTGGGGCGCCTGACACGTGCCTGCGGATCTGAGAAACCTCATCCGCAGCTCGGTCAGCGCTTATCCCTCCAGAATCGGCCTCGGAGCTGACGGGGGCGCCTGGGACACTGGGGGCGCCCCGGTTTACTTGGTCTGTTGGCTTCGTGGCTGATTTTGCTTTGATCATAATTTGGCTTGGACCCAGGGCGCCCGGGACCTTCAGGGCGCCCGAGACCATCAGGGCGCCTGGCATAATGTAACACCCCAAAATTTTCCCATATGAAATATTATGAATTCATGAAACATATTATTATTATGAAATTTCATGATGGGCTTGGATTAATGGGCTTGGATGTGGATTAGTGCAAAATGTGATAAAAAGGAAATGTAGAAAGGAGGAAGCAAGGATTGAACCTTGAACCTCTTAGTTGCACTAATCATGTCATAACCATTACACCAAGCCATGTTACATGTTGACAGAATAAGAAAATGCTTGTTAAAGCTAGGGAAGTGAAGAGACATGTCTCTTCATGAGAAAAGTATAAATAAGAGAAGGAGAGGTTGGAATAACTTCCTCTCTTCTTCTTCCTCACTCTCCCCACCGAAATTCATCTTCTTCTCCCTTTCAATTTTCGAAAAGTAAATCCTAGGGTTCTAACCCTAGGGAATTGGAAGGAAGAAGACCATCCAAAGATCTTGCCCTCTACTAGGGCCAAAGATTCTAGGGAAGTGCTAGTAAGGAGAACACTCACCCTCCTTCAACCAAGGGTACTCTAAAGGTTTAGAGAAAGTGAAAGTCAAGCGAAAGGATGTAAGTATCCCCTCGCCTACAGTGTAATAGTTGTGTATGATTCTTTTGCTTTTATGGTTTTCAAAAAAAAACTAGGGTTTTACCTTGTGTAAGATTCGGCCAACACCCAAAGAGGAGACTTTGGTTACTTCTTGATGCATGAGGAGAACCCTTGAGACTTAGGGTATACCTATATGTTGATTTCCATCAAGTGGTGATAACAAAAATTAGGGTTGCACCCCCTACAAGTTTCGGCCATGGAGGAAAAAATTGGGGTTTAGGGATTGTATGATTTCCTATGATGTATCCATATTTAGTAGTGTAGACAAAGTGTTTGTGTAAATGTTTGTGTGAAACCTAAGTTCAAGAACCCTAGTTTACCCTACCCTTGAGTTTCGGCCAACCCTAGAGGGATTAGGGTTTAGGGTTGCATAATTATCCTATGATATAATTTATGTTTAATAAGTTGCATGAAATGTATTTGAAGGTGAAACTACCCTACGAGACATGATTATGTTTAGTAAGATGATATGTATATGTATGTGATGTCTAAATGAAATGCTTGATTGGAAATCTCAAGGTTCCCTAGTATGTGATATTCGGCCAAGGCATGAACATTAGGGATTGTGAAGGTGAAACTACCCTATGAGACATGATTATGTTTAGTAAGATAATATGTATATGCATGTGATGTTTAAATGGAATACTTGATTTGGAAATCTTAATTTCCCCTAGCATGATTTTCGGCCAAGGCATGATATATTAGGTTTGTGAAAGTTGATTTTCCCATGATGTATGCTATGATTAGTATGATACATTATGTATATATATATGATGTTTGTATGGGATGTTTGATGTCAAAAACCTAAGCTACCCCTACCCTTGATTTTCGGCCAAACCCTAGGTTTAGGGTGAGGAAGGGTTAAATTAAACCATGAAGTAGGATATGATATGAATATGATTGATGTGACCAATTTTGTCATATATAAGTATGTGTAAGTGCTTGAAATGTGATGTATGTATGAGCATGTTTATATAGCCCATGGGGCACCCTTTATGAATTGCATGTGATATGTATGATAAAATGCTTGAAAGGATACTCCATTAAGTATGGGATCAAGAGCACCCCTTATGTTGTGTGGTGTGTCCCTACGGGATCATGAGCACTCTTGAAGAGTGGTGTGTCCCTTAAGAGTAGATTTGGAGTACTCCTTAGCATATATGTAAAAGCATGATATGTATTTTACTTTAGAAGTTGTGTACCCGACTCGGAAGGGGGTCGTTAAACAAATCCAGGGTGCATGTTAACGTAAGGTCATGGCTCCGGTAGGACGGAAGGGTCCTGCTCTAATTGATTGGTGGCTCGCTACCCCAATTCATTAGGGAACACGCAATAGGTAACGCGCGATATGTGGTACACAACCGGGCCCAATATGATATGGATATATTTTTAAGTAATACCTTTATGGAATTGTTTTGAAAACATTCATTGAAAACATTTATTATATGTGAAGGGTATGCTTAAGGTACTTTATACTGCATGCTTAGAAACTTGGATGTTTAGTATGCTTTGATGAACTCATGCTTATGATTTGTTATGTATACATGTTGTATTCCTTCGTATGGATTTTGCGAGTAGGACAGGATCCTTACTAAGCATTTGTGCTTACTAGTTTATGTGTTGTCTTATGCTGCAGATAAAGGTAAAGAACACTTAAACTAATGGAAGAGGCAGGAGGCTGGAGATGTGTGGGGTGGTGGCTCGGGAAGAAAGATCTTTATATCTACATACTATGTTTATGATAACATTTTCTTCAAAAATGAATGTTACTTAATTAGGGTTGATATTGCATGATAATGATTACACTTAGAATTCTCATATACTTGATTTTGTTTGGTTAGGTTGTGAGCTTGAAATAATATGTGAACCTATCATGTTATAGAATAACTTTTGATTAAAATATTTCAAATGATGTTCTAATGATTCAGGCATGATATGTGATGACATGTATTGACTACCATGCTTAGCACTTAATCCTTGAACTTTTGTTCTTATGTTATGTTAAAATTTTATGAATGACTAGTACGTAACCCCGCCCTGAGAGTAGATATAAGGGCGGGCGTTACACATAATAAGTTTTCAAAGTGATTCTTACTTAACTGCTCATTTGACTTTGACCTTGGGCGCCCGGGACCTCCCGGGCGCCAAGCCCAGCTGCTGTCCCTCTCCTTTGGGGCATTCTGAGCTGCAGACACACATTCCTTTGGTCCCTGCATCCACGGTTAGTTCCACAACATGCAAGGCAAGAATGTTAGTGTAACGCCCCAAAATTTTCCCATATAAAATGTTATGAAATTTATGAAATAGTATCATGGATATTAAGAAATATTATGAATTCATGAATATGAAATATTATGAAATTCATGAAATAGTATCATGGATATTAGAAAATATTATGAATTCATGAATATGAAATATTATGGGATTCATGAAATATTATAGATTCATGAATATGAAATATTAAAAATATTATGAAATAATATTTATGGAATATTATGAAATATTATGAATTCATGAAATATTATTAATATTATGAAATTTCATGATAGGCTTGGCTTAAAGGGCTTTGATATGGATTAGTGCAAATTGTGATAAAAAGAAAAGGTAGAAGGGAGGAAGCAAGGATTGAACCTTGAACCTCTTCGTTGCACTCTCCATGTCTTAACCACTACACCAAGCATTGTTTCTTGTTGAGAGAATAAGAAACATGCTTGTTAAGCGTGTAATAGTGAAGGGACATGTCTTTTCATGAGAAAAGTATAAATAAGAGAGGGAAGAGGTGTGAGTAACTTCCTCTTCTTCTTCCTTTTCTCTTCCCCACCGAAACTTCATTGCCCCTCTCCCTTGTGTTTTCGAAAAATACAACCTAGGGTTTCTAACCCTAGGAAAGTGGAAGGAAAGAGACTATCTAAAGGGTCTTGCCCTCCACTAGGGTCAAGAAGTTCTAGAGGAGTTTTGGCGAAAGGAACCTCCACTTCTCCTTCAACCAAGGGTACCCTAAGGATCTAGGGAACGCGAAATTCAAGCGAAAGGATGTAAGTATCCCCTCGCCTGCAGTGTAATTGTTATTGAATGTTTCTTTGGTGTCCTTGTTCTCGAAAATGGGAGTTCCTCCCTTGTAACCATTCGGCCACCACCAAGACAAGGGTCTAGGTTGCTTCTTGATGCATGAGGATACTCCTAGGAACTTAGGGTATGGATGTATGTTGTTTCCTATCATGTTGTGATAAGGAAAAGTAGGGTTATCCACCCTACAACTTTCGGCCAAGAGGGAATGGGCTAGGTTTTTGGGTTGTTTGCTATCCTATGATGTGTCCATGTTTAGTAGTGTAGGTAAGGTGTTTGAATAAATATTTGTGTGAAGATTGGATGTCAAAAACCTAGCCTACCCTACCCTTACATCATTCGGCCAACCTAGGAAGATTAGGGTTTAGGGATGCTTGATTTGCCTATGATGAATCTATGCCTAGTAGTGTAGACAAGGTGTTTGAATAAATGCTTGTGTGAAGGTTTAATTTCAAAACCCTAGTTTCCCTACCCTACACCATTCGGCCAAGGCATGAAACCTTAGGGTTTGTGAAGGTTAAATTATTTTATGTGATATGCTTATGTAAAATGATATGAGATGTATATGCATGTGATATTCAAAGGAAATGTTTGATTGGATTCCTTAGCATGTAACATTTGGCCAAGGCATGAAACATGAGGTTGTGAAGGACAACTTACCCTATGAGATTATGATTGTGTTTAGTAAGATCATATGCCTATATATGTGATGATTGTATGAGATGTACCCTAGGAGATATGCTTATGTTTGGGATGATGATATGTATATGCAAATGATGTTTAAATGGAGTATTGGATTAGGAAAAATGGAACTCTCCCTAGCCTTGAGTTTCGGCCAAGACCCTAGTTTTAGGGTTAGGAACCATTTGATTTACCCATGAAGCATGCTACCACTTCCTATGATATGAATATGATTTATGTGATCAACCTTGTCATATATAAGATATGTTTAAGGGGTTGAATTATGATCTATGTATGAGCATGCATTATAGCCCATAGGGCACCCTTATGAAATGCATGCTTTATACTAGGCTAGTTATCATGATTATGGAGATCTATGTATGAGCGTGCATTATAGCCCATGGGGCACCCTTATGAAATGCATGCTTTATACTAGGCTAGTTATCATGATTATGGATGCATACATATGCATAAGAATGAGCCTTGTAGGGCATGAACGAAGAAGGCTTAGGGCCTAAAGAATGCTTCCCTAGAAGGTTGGGATTAAGAGCATACTTTATGAAAATGAAGAACATGATAATTATTTTATTTTGTAATGGCTTGTACTATAGACTCTTAAAGCGAGTCAAATGATTATGATACTAGGCTGAAGGACTTCTGAGAAGGCCTAGTAAACCCTAGTGGTTCGGGATTAGCTACCTCGTTCCTATTCAGGGGCGCGCGCAAAACATGAAGTACAAGCCGGGCCGTAATGATTATGCTATGTTCAAGTATTATGTTTATATGTTTTCAAAGACAACCTTCCTATGAAGTTAATATGCTTAGATGTTTAACATGCTTTAACACTTACCATACTTGAATGTGATTTATTCTCTTATCTTTTTATGATATCCGATTTTGCGAGTAGGACAGGATCCTTACTAAGCATTTGTGCTTACTAGTTTATGTGTTGTCTTATGCTG
Organism: Boesenbergia rotunda; assembly: GCA_024364735.1. NCBI lineage: Eukaryota > Viridiplantae > Streptophyta > Magnoliopsida > Zingiberales > Zingiberaceae > Boesenbergia > Boesenbergia rotunda. Next base: position 163,390 of record JAGFNQ010000954.1, on the reverse strand, counting down.
CAGATCAGGGTAAGGGACACTTAAACTAAAGGAAAAGGCAGGAGGGCTGAAGATGTGTGGGGTGGTGGCTCGGGAAATAAAGATCTTCATATCTACAATATTATGCTTATGTTAACATTTCTTTAGTAATGAATGTTACACCTGGATTACTCATATACTTGATTTTATTATGAGTTGAACCTATCATGTTATAGGTTAGTTTTGAATAAGCATGCTTAGTACTTTGTTATTAGTACTTTAAAAAAAAAAATTTATACGAATGATAGTACGTGACCCCGCCCCGAGAGTAGATATAAGGGTGGGCGTTACAGTTAGTTAGTTTTTACAGCCATAGCCGTCTTGGTTTTGACTTCGGGTCTCCCAAATGGAACCCTAGGTCGAACCGACGCCTAATGTTCCCTCCTACAGGGAACGCGTCCTCACCTACTCCTCTCAGGAGAATTTAGCTTTTGCCAACCGGCTCCTCTGGTTGGACTTTTGCCCAGCTTTACTCACCAGGTCTTCGTGCCCAATCCACGACCAGGTCTTACTGCCCACCTTCCGAGCAAGTCATCGGTGCCCAGCCCTCGGCCAGGTCTTAGTGCCAATTCCTCGAACCAGGTCTTCGGTGCCCAGCCCTCGACCAGGTCTTAGTGCCCAGTCCACGACCAGGACTTATTGCCCAACCTTATGTCAGGACTTAGTTGTCCAGCCCACGACCAGGACTTATTGCCTAGATTACCTAGGACTTTCCTGCACACTTGAGTAACTTTATTAGATCACACACAATACTTAACTTTGAATCCTTTGCCAATATCAAAACATGATTAGATATGGTGCTTCGTGCACCAACAGTTGTGGTTTTGGTACTAACCTTAGTTGTAGGGTCGAAGGACTGGTCGTCTGCAAGAGAGGTGCTTCACTGAGCCTAGGCACCCGGAAGGACTCAGGCACCCGAATGGGCTCAGGCACCCGTATGGATACGGGCGCCCTAGTGTGAAGGCAAAACACCAACCACAGCAGCGAAGCCCCTAGATCAAGCCAGATCAGGCGCCCGTGAGGTCACGGGCGCCCCCATCAGCTCAGGCGCCCATGTGGAGGTGGATAAGCGCTGACTGAGCCTGCGGATAAAGATTCGCACAGGGAAGGCCACGTGTTAGGTGCCCCCAACGTCACAGGCGCCCGTATGAGCACTATAAAAGGGGTACACCCCCAAGGCTTCAACAACAACTTACCCTCAACGCTCCAAACCTTTTCGTTCAAGCGCTACACTCGGGCAAACTCCGACTTTGAGATTCCAGCGCCGACGATGACCCTCTGCTCTGAAATTCGATCCACCTCGGGCGTCGGTAATGAAAAGTATAGCAATTTCAATTTTCTGATCTACTTCTGTACTCAAATTGTAAATCTTTTATCGTGATCATAGAATTGCCCAAAGTTAACGGTCAAGGACCGTGGGCCTTGGAGTAGGAGCCGACCGCGACTCCGAACCAAGAAAAAAATGACTTGTGTTCTTGTGTACTTTATTTCTCTCCGCTGCGCATATTCTTTAACTCTCCGAAAAATTTTCATAACGATATTCACCCCCGCCCCCCTCTATCGTTTTCTTCGACCCAACAAGTGGTATCAGAGCGGGTGGCTCATATTTGGTGCAACCACCAATTTAAGAGTTTTTTCGGATTTTTTTAAAATTCTTTTTATTTCTTTTTCAAATTTTTCTCGTTAATCGAGGTTGGTGCAACACCACTTGATCGTTTTTTTTCTTGATTAATTTTTTTTCCCGCACTACTAATCCAAGACCAAGTCTTGGGACGAGTTTCTTTGTTTTTGTTTATTTCAGAAATTATTATGGCCATGCAAGAGGTTTTCAGCACAGCCAAACCACCGCTCTTCAGTGGAGAAGATTTCTCCTACTGGAAGAGTCAGATGGAAGTCCACCTGAAAACTCTGGTGGATATGTGGATCATAATCCAATCTGGTCTTGAAATCCCCAAGAACGCTGAAGGAGTAGCACAGCACTACTCAGAATGGGATGCCTCGCCGAAGAAAAAGTTCAAGGCTGATGCAAAGGCAACTCAGACGTTGTAGTGCAGATTAACCAAGGAAGAACCGAACCGGGTGGGTCCATTCAGCAGCGCCAAAGAACTTTGGAGCAAACTGATTGAGCTGCACGGAGGTACCTCCGACACCAGAATTAGCAAAAGGGATCTGTTGCTGAACAGACTCTACACCATAAAGATGAATGAGGGTGAATCAGCAGCATAGCTCCACACCAGAATCCAGTAGCTGATGAACGGTTTGCGCACAATCGGTCACAAGATAGAAAATTGTGACCTTATCAGGTATACCTTAAATGCTTTCCCAAGAAATACTCTGTGGGCATCTATGGTCGATGCTTACAAGGTTTCTAGGGACCTATCAAAAATTAAATTAGATGAATTATTTTCAGAATTAGAGTTATATGAACAGACTAACTGCACTATGGCCGAAAAAGGTATTGCTTTTATTGTAGGTAAACCCCAAGGAAAGGTAGCCAAGAAAAAGCCTCAACCTGCACCCGAGTCTGACTCATACTCAGACTCAGACGATAGTGAAGGGGATTGACCCAAGTTGGTTCGACTAGCCCAGCACTACTACAAGGAGCTAAAGCATCAGACCAACAGAAGGAAAGCCAGCCGATGAAAAGAAGATCCAGTTGACCCTCAACTTCAAAGACCAAACCAAATGTGACCTGCTTAGAATGCAACAAAAAGGGACACTACAAATCGGAGTGCCCCAATCTAAAGGATGCCAAGAAGGCTCGAAGGAAGAAGGCTCTTCAAGTCACGTGGGACGTCTTCCTCCGAAGAAGAAGAAGAGGCCCCACAGTCAAACCTTCTCACCTTGACCACTTCGGAAGACATCGACACCGGATCGGAATCAGAGTCGGACGATGGAAGGCTCACAATTTCGGAGAATGGCAAAATAATGGTAAGCGGTTATTCCGAAATTGAATTATCAAAGTTAATAGCGTACTTAGCTCGTAACATGGCGAAAGCCAAAATCCGAGTTAAATCCCTCCGACAGGAAGTAAAACTCCTAAAAGAGGAAGCTGACTCTAGATCCTTGACCGAGAAGGTTCAAGAAGGAACCTCTAGTCAAGTTGAAAAGCTTGTGAAAGAAAACTCCTCCTTGAAAACTCAAGTCAAGGACCTTAGAGTAGCTTTAGAATGATTTATTTCGGGTTCCAAGGGTCTTGACATGATCCTTCGAAAACAGAAGTCCGTTCTAAATTGATCTGGGTTAGGATATCGAACCAAGTCGAGACAACGATCATATTATGCTGTATTGAACCAATCTAGATCCAAAGTTCAAGCATGGGTACCCAAACTTTACTTGAATAACCAAGCTGGACCAAACCAGTATTGGATCCCCAAGGACAAGATTTACATCTTGCCTAATCCTTATCGTGGCTTTAGTCCAGGGGGAGCCAATTTAAAAACTATTTTTATAATTAGATAAACTTTTTTAATTCCTTAATTTTAAATTGCAAGCTTGATTGTTTATTTATTTATGCAAATTATTATGTTTAGACCTAGGACTGGTTAGACTAAGAACTCAAATGATTTAACTGAAATTTGAACAACATAGTATTGGGTGGAGGTGAGATGATAGTACGTTAGGGAAATCATTTTGGTGAAACTAGCCGAAGCTACCGATCCACGACCCAAACTAGTTAGACCAAAATCTTTCAAGGAGTAACTTGAAGATTAATTTTCAATAAAAGGCTTTGTCAAGGAAAGGGTTGATGATCCAATAAGGCTATGGCCAAAGAAGGCCTAGTGCCTCGCCAAGACCTGCAAGCCGATTATTGAAAATCAAATTCACTTTACTATTGTCAGATTTGACTCTAACATAAATTTCAATTAATTTTAGATTCAACCATATTTCAAAACAAATTTAAAGCTTAATTATTTGTAAAATTAATTCAACTTTTCAAAATTAATCATGCTTTTCAAAATAAAATCTTTATTTCTGTTAAAACCAGTCTTACAAAACCCATAAGGTTAACATGATTGATAACTATAGACTGGGTGAGATGGTTAGGACCTAACTTAACTCAAATTCATCTGGTTTTTCTATTTCTGTCAAGTAAATCATGCAATTTGGAGCTTAATTGGTTTAATTGTTGGTTGGGTAAAAAAAAAAGGAGGGGGGGGGGGGTCAAACCGGGTCAAACCTGGTCAAACGGTCAAACTGGTCAATAGTCAAACCATGGTCAGCTCGGGCGCCCGTGACCTGTCGGGCACCCCCGACTTTCTCTTTGACCAAGACAGCAAAAGTTGTCAACCTCTACCCACCTGACCCGAGCGGCCCTGATTCATCGGGTGCCTAGGACTTTATCTTCATCCAAGGTAGTCAAGTCTGCCAAAAAGCTGCCTGCTGACTCGTGCGCCCGTCACCTTACGGGCGCCCCAATGAACTCAGGCGCCCGACCCTTCATGGGCACCCGTATGACATTATATAAGGAGCATGGCTCCTTCTTCCCCCATACCAAAACCAAAACCTTCTCTCACTTCTCTTCTTCCAAAGGCGCCCGAACGCTTCTTCCTCGTCATTAAACACTCTACTTTGAAAATGCCGCCCCGGTATCAATTTTATTATGCATTTTTCAAGCAATTTCCTTTTTCCTCATTTTGCTTATTAAATGCACAATTTTTCTTTACATATTTAGAAAACGTCGTGTCTCTCAACCCAACCCCGTGGACGAACCTAGCCCCGATCCAAGATTCCCCAACTTAGAGTTGTTTAACAAGTTTTCCCAAACAACCTATAAGCCTATTAAGACTAGCTTCCTAAATAGGCAATTCTTTATTCAATCTTGTCCCTTAGCCATAGATGCAATCAATTTCTATCAACTAGATCATCTAGTCTTCTATACACATTCTGTGAACTCGACCCTGTGTGCAGAATTTTACAATAACCTAGTCAAGATTGATGACCTACTCTACACTACCACAGTACAAGGCACTCCCTAACCATTTCTCTAACCTTGTTTAATCGATTTCTCGGACTACGACAGTCGCAGTCTACCTTTTCTTGTTATCCTCCAGCCGACCCTCCCTTCGCACCCCCTATTCGTACATTACTCTAGACACTCTTTACTCTTATTTCTTTGGAGATGTGCGAAACCCGTTAGCACGACGATTTCCGTCCGTTGACCTCCGAGTCCAAGATTATGCCCTCTATCGAGTTATAGTTCGGTGTGTACTCCCACTTACCACCCGAGATGTCGCTACCATGAGACCGTTTCACACCTTTTTACTCTATGCCATGATTCACCAGTTAGATATCGACATTAGCCTTCACATATTCCACACCATCATTTACACATCGAGCGTATCTACTCATGATCGAGTACGTACGACCTACTGCCACAACATCACCTCCCTTGTTCACCACCATAGTCGCGACATCACCGCCGGAGTGATCATTTCGATGACTGAGTTCGATGAAATAGGATTTAGAAATTTCTCTTTAGCGGGGATAGACGTCTCAGCCACAGGGGTTTTATCATGGAGACGAGAGAGGGCTAGACGATAGATTGACTCTGACGAGGAGGTGGAGGTAGACGTAGCTGATCTCGCAGCCGAGATCAATGACCTACTACAGGAGCCCCCTCCACTGACCACCGATCAGCACATTACCCAGTTGTAGACAGAGATGCACAGCTTCAAGGAGGAGGTCGAGGCCTATCACATCGAACAAATGGACGCCCTCCGAGCCAATCGCGAGGCAAGCGACGCACAATACAATGAAATGATGTCGCTGCTTCGATCATAGCAGCCTGGCCCATCTGACAATCCTGGCCCTTCTTTGTGACGACCCGACTTCTCTTCCTTACGGCGGACGTCACTTTTACTTAACCTTGACTTTACCTTATCCTTAGCCTTAGGTTACAACTGCCTGACTTCCCTTCACTTGCTCTGAATTTTTTTTTTCAAATGACACCAGTTGACTTCTAGTAGGCCAATCGACTGATGTCAGCCACAGAAACTTTCTGTGCGCGACACCAGTCGACTGGCCTCATGGCAGTCGACTGGTGCATCGAACAGAAGGTTCTGTTCGATAGGGCAGTCGACTGTATCTGAAAGAGTCGACTGGCACGCCTGAAAACTGCAGTTTCAGACCTGGGAACTCCTTTCAAGGGTCCATAATTCATACTCTTCCAAAGCATATAGATAAATAACTCCAAATTTATACTCTATACTAGTTTTATAAACATCATAGCAACCCAAAACAAATCCATTTACTTGCAATTAGGATCTTTGTGGAATTTAATAAACTATCAAAACATATGAAATCTATACTAGAGTTTGTACTTAACTTTGTCTCTATGCAAAGTTTATCCAAGATCATTTCGTTCTACCACTCCAAAACACTAACCACCAGTTTCTATGAGACTTAACCCAAGAATATCTCCCACGGCCGCCGCCACTGAACATCAATGCAAGTCCTGTTCGCCTCCTTAGTTTATGCTTTTTCTTTACCTTTATCTACAATAGAAGGAGATGCAACTAATAAGCGGTTTGCTTAGTAAGTAAATCCTAACTCACAAAACCATGCGATCAATGGTAAACATGCTCTTTTCAAAGGATACTTGTTTCAAAATACATGCACTTGAAACTATTTGCACATGGGAACTTTCATACACTTATCATGCTCAAACATGCTTGAAAACATTTACTGGCATCAAAACACTTGCAAACTTAACATGCTTATGATTTCTTTTGAGACTTGATACGTATACATTTCCATACCTTAAAATACTAACTTCTTTGCTCTTGCTCTTTAACATGCTTGTAACATAACCATGTTAACATACGTAACAAAACATGCACTTAAGGAAATTGAAACACTTACATATACTCATATACTTCAAAATAATAATCAACTTTCTAGGCCTTGACATTGTACCTGGTATCAATGTACCAATGCGCGCATGCCTAATAGGTTTCGGGGTAGCTAGCTACCGCACCCTATTAGAGCTTCTTACTAACTTTCTGTGGGCCTCTCATTTGCCCGGTACATGTCACTTTACAAAAGTAAAATACTTTCTTACTCATAATGCTTATACTTATCAAGCTATCTTTCTTTTTGCATAAATTTTTGCACTACAACACCTTTATCCTTATCACTTTGAACTTTCATCGAACACTTTGCGTACCCTTATCCCCAAAACTCATATTTGGGACTTTTCAAGAACATGGTCTTATCATGCTTAGATCACACATTCAAAACCTACTCCAATTCAAGTTCTATGATAAAAACATGTATTCTTCAGAAACTTAAATCACACAATAAAATAATATTCTTAAAGCATGCACTTAGATCACAAAATCACGATTCTACAACGAGAAACTCCATACAAAACTACTTCTATTGCAGGTGAGTGATCTACTTACCCCCCTTTGCTTGAAGAAAACTCACTAGTATGTAGAAAAATCCTAGCGTAGGACTCCTTTTCTCTTCCTTGCGAGAAACTTCACTCCTTGGCCCTAGGGAAGAAACCCTTGGTTCTCTACTCAAGAGGAAGAAGAAGGAGGAAGAAAACTTCTTGTCTTCTCCCTGTTTTCGCAGCCCCCCCCCCAACCTCCTGTTCGCGCAGCCTCCAAAAACCTAATGGGGTCTTAACGCAACTTAAGCGGAAGTTAATACATCTCTTCATGAAAAGGACTTACTTACCTATAACATAATTTCGATCCATCCATTTCTGTGCTTGATACCCCCAACCTTCTGGCTAGCCGAGCCCGCTTAAGGGTTGGCTTGCCCCGTGGTCGCGAGATCAAACCTCGCGTGACCCTTTTTCCTTTTCATTTTATTTTTATTTCGAAAAATTGCTATAAAATTCAGAAAAATTTCTAATAATTCATGAAAATTATTGGGTGTTACAACCCTCCCTACCTTATAAAAAGTTCATCGTCGAACTTAGTGTTGGATCGATAGAACCGATAGAGGGGGGGTGAATATCGGTATTCGTTTTTCGGAAAATTAAGAGCAGGTGCACAGCGGAAAATAAGAAACAATAATAACACAGAGACGCAGTCGTTTTTAATTGGTTCGGAGCCTGGGTCGACTCCTACTCCAAGGCCCACGGTCGTTGACCGTTTACTTTGGGCAATTCTATATCAGGCGCAAAGTCCTTTACAAAAGATTACAGAATTAGAATTAAGTATAGTAAACGTTAAAATAACTCTTTTACCGACGTCCGAGGTGAATCGACTTTTTCTGAGCAGCGGGACGTCGTCGGCACGAGTTGGAATGACTCCAAGGCGAGGCGCGAGTGCAGAAGCGTGTAGAAGAGTTGATTCAGAAGTTGTGTTCCGAAGCATGGGCGTTGGGGGTTATTTATAGCACCTAGGGGTGCCCTGGACGTCGGGGGCGCCCTGCCACGTGTCATGCGATCCGCACTTTGCTCGGTCAAGCTTTATCCCACCCGAATAGGGATGAGGTTTGACCCTGGGGGCGCCCTAGTCGCTGAGGGCGCCTTGCTTGACTTTTTCCGCGCGGTCTTCTCGACTTGATAGAGTTGATCGGCTTCGCTGGCATAGGTGCGGGGCGCTTTGCTGCTGAGGGCGCCCTGGGTGCTAAGGGCGCCCTGGCTGCTGAGGGCGCCCCGGCCAGTAGTCAGCCGAAGCTCCTTCTTGCTTCTCTTGTTTCTTGTTCACCTTGGGGGCGCCCTGGACACTCAGGGCGCCCTACTCAGCTGCTGCCTCACTCCTTTGAGGCTCTCTGAGCTGCAGAAACACGTTCCTTTGGTCCTGCATCCAGGGTTAGTCCGAAAACAACATAAAGCAGTAAAATATAAGATTATACAGCCTTAGCTGTCTTGGTTCTGACTTTGGGCTTCCTAAATGGAACCCTAGGTCGAACCGACGCCTACTGTTCCCTCGACGGGGAACGCGTCCTCACCTACTCCTCTCGGGAGAGTTTACCAGATGCCAACCATTCCTCTGGTTGGACTTTTGCCTGACGGTCCTTTGCCAGGTCTTGGATGCCGAGCTGTCCTTCGCCCGGTGCCTAGCATTCCTTCGCTAGGTCTTGGATACTGGCAGTCCTTCGCCAGTTGCCTAGCAGTCTTCGCTAGGGCTTGGATACTGGCAGTCCTTCGCCAGTGGCCTAGCAGTCCTTCGCTAGGGCTTGGATACTGACAGTCCTTCGCTAGGTGCCTGGCAGTCCTTCACTAGGGCTTGGATACTGGCAGTCCTTCGCCATGTGCCTAGCAGTCCTTCGCTAGGGCTTGGATACTGGCAGTCCTTCGCCAGTTGCCTAGCAGTCCTTCGCTAGGGCTTTGTCTCTACACACTTAGTGAATATTGTTAGATCACAAACAAACTTAACTTTGAATCCTTTGCCAATATCAAAACAAGGTTCGATATGGTGCTTCATGCACCAACACTTAGAACAGCTCTGGATACCTTTGCCTCATGCTATCCTCTGATTCCCAGGTTGCCTCTTCATACTTCTGATTCAGCCATAAGACTTTTACTAGTGGTACCACTTTGTTCCTCAGCTTCTTATCTGCTCGATCTATTATCTGAATAGGTCGACTTTCATAACTGAGATTCTCTTAAACTTGTACCATCTGTGGCTCAATCACTTGGTTGGCATCTGGTATATGCTTCTTTAGCATTGAGACATGGAACACATTGTGTATTGCTGCCATCTCTGGATGTAGCTCTAACTCATAAGCTACTTTGCCAACTCTTTTCGTCACTAGGTAGGGTCCTATGTATCGAGGACTTAGCTTGTCTTTTTTGCCGAATCTTATTACACCCTTCATAGAAGCTACCTTGAGGAAAACTGTATTCCCAACTTCAAACTCTAACGGTCTACGGCGTACATCGGCATAACTCTTTTGCCTACTCTGAGCAGCTTCTATTCTCTGGCGGATGCTCTTTATAGCTTCTGTGGTATCATCTATAAGGTCAGTCTGAGACCCCATTTCTTTCTTCTCACTACCTTTATGTAGGGACCGGGTGCATGTCGACAAGGATACGGGTTCGTAAAATTTTAAATTATTACGTGCAGCGGAAGAATTAGCATAAAATAATTTTCTAAATTATTTTAACCACGTATCTAGCATGCAACCTTATGATGTGTTGACATAATCATAAATTAAAACTTTGCGGAAAAGTAAACAAATTTACTAAGTACCTCGCGTAACTCGAAGTAAGGGACGAGATCCAACCGTAGCGTCCCTTGGAAGCTTCGCCTCTATTCGCGTCCACGCCGAGTTCTCTTCGGGATGACTTCGCAAAGTCACGAGTTTTGTGCCGATGAGAACTACTAGATTCTCTAAAGGCACAACTAGAAGAACAACAGAAAAGATAGGAAACTAACCACCAAAGTAACGGAATCAAAATTCCGGGAAGAGATGAGTTGTGATCCGCTTCTTCTTCTACTTGGTTGGCTTCTCCTTCTTCTTGATAGCTCACGGCAACAACTTGG
>JAGFNQ010000954.1:67611-150474 GCA_024364735.1 Boesenbergia rotunda | reverse complement strand
TGTGTATTATCCGAGACGATTTCCGGAGTTGTCTTGTATTTTGATTGTGGTATATGTCGGTACCATTTCCTTTATTTGTTTTGTACTTTTCATTTCCGCTGCAGTATGTTTTGCTCTGTTGTGTCGTTTATTTTCACGGCAGTATAGTTGTACTTTTGTGTGTCGTGTAGGCCTTGATTTCATTTAGCTTTATCGTAAGTCGTGCCGGTACGCAACTTTTATCGTCGTTTTCGTTTTCTTTTATTTCAGACGCTTGTTCCAGCCCTATAGGCTGCGGTACTAGCAGGCTGAGGTAGTCGTGATGGTTAGGTTCTCAGATTGTCCGCTGGGTTGAGGGAGTAGCCGTCCGATCGGTATCGGATGAGCGGCTTCTCGGGGCATGATAGGTAGACCCCAGCAAAATAGAAGCAGTAAGTAACTGGGTTAGACCGAAGAATGCCAGTGAAATCAGAAGTTTTCTGGGTCTAGCCGGTTACTATAGGAAGTTTGTAGAGGATTTCTCCAAAATAGCCTCCCCACTGACAGCTCTTACCAAAAAGAACAGAAAGTTTTAGTGGACAGAGCACTGCGAGAACAGTTTTACAGAATTAAAGAGAAGATTGACTAGTGCTCCCATCCTGACTCTTCCAGAGACCACTGACAGATTTGATATTTATAGTGATGCTTCTAAATTAGGACTTGGAGCAGTGCTGATGCAGAATGGCAAGGTTATCGCCTATACCTCTAGACAACTCAAGGATTATGAGAAGAACTGCCCTACCCATGACCTTGAGCTTGCTGCAGTAGTGTTCGCTATCAAGATCTGGAGGCATTACTTATACGGAGCTCAGTGTAGGATTTTCACAGATCATCAGAGTTTGAAATATTTCTTTACTCAGAAGGATCTGAACATGAGGCAACGCAGATGGCTTGAGCTGGTCAAGGATTATGACATTGACATTCTCTACCATCCAGGTAAAGCTAATAAGGTGGCAGACGCACTTAGCAGGAAATCTAGTGCCACCCTACTAGCTTTGTCTACGATGTCACAGCCCCTTCGGAAGGAAATATCAGAGTTCGGACTGAAAATTATAGTTGAGCAGCTCTCCACGTTGACATTAGTGTCAACCCTGCTTGAAGACATCCAGACAGCACAGGATCAAGATCCTGACCTTCAGAAAATCAAGCAGGGGATAGCAGAATCAGAAAACGGGGAGTTTCGCCTATCAGATAGTGGGATACTATACTGCGGTGACCGCCTATGTGTTCCGAACCAAGAAGAACTCCGAAGGAAGATCCTAGAGGAAGCACATGGATCTCCTTATGCGATGCATCCTGGTTCCACCAAAAATGTACCAAAACCTCAGGAGATGTTTTTGGTGGCCTAGGATGAAGAGAGACATCGCCAGATATGTCAGTACCTGTCTGACATGCCAAAGGGTCAAGGCAGAACATTAGAGACCAGGAGGAGTTCTGCAGCCTATCCAAATTCCAGAATGGAAATGGGAAGATATTTCCATGGATTTTATAGTGGGACTACCCAGAACAACGAATGGATATGATGCAATCTGGGTAATAGTTGACAAATTGACTAAGTCTGCCCACTTCTTAGCTATCAAGATCTCTCATTCCATGGAACAGCTAGCTCAGTTATACCTCAAGGAGATCGTCAGACTACATGGAGTCCCTAGGACTATCATTTCAGATAGGGACAGTAGGTTCACTTCGCACTTCTGGGAGTGCGTACAGACAACACTAGGCACCAAACTGAAGTTTAGCACAGCTTTCCATCCTCAGGCAGATGGTCAGACAGAGAGAGTTAATCATGTACTAGAAGATATGCTCAGAGCTTGTGCTTTAGATTTCAAGGGCAGTTGGTGCAGAAATCTGTGCTTAGCGAAATTCGCCTACAACAATAGTTATCAGGCCACTATCGGCATGGCACCCTATGAGGCTTTATATGGGCGGAGGTGTAGATCTCCTATCTGTTGGTACGAGGGTGGTGAGAGGCAAGAGTTAGGCCTACAGACAGATCTTATAGATGATACCACCATATCCATATAGCAGATCCACCAGAGAATAGAAACGGCTCAGAGCCGCCAGAAGAGCTATGCTAATACACGGCGTAAACCATTAGAGTTTGAAGTTGGGGATTTAGTATTCCTCAGAGTGGCTCCCATGAAGGAAGTAATGCGTTTTGGGAAGAAGGGCAAGCTAAGTCCCAGATATATAGGACCATACTCCATCACTAGAAGAGTTGGCAAAGTAGCTTATGAGCTAGAGCTACCTCAGGAGATGTCAGCTATCCACAATGTATTTCATGTCTCCATGCTGAAGAAGCATATCCCAGATGCCACCCAGGTGATAGAGCCACAAACGGTACAAGTCCGTGAAGATCTCAGTTATGATAGTCGGCCTATTCAGATAATAGACCGAGCGGTTAAGAAATTGCGAAACAAGGAGGTACCATTAGTGAAAGTCATATGGCAAAATCACAGAGTAGAAGAGGCAACATGGGAACTAGAGAACAGCATGAGGCAAAAATACCTAGAGTTGTTTTAAGTTCGATGACGAATTTTTTATAAGGTATGGGGGATTGTAACGTCCGTAAATTCTCAAATCTAATTTTAGAAATATCCTAGAATTAATTCTGAATTTATGAATATTTTTATAGAATTTTTTTCATGGATAAATAAGGCAAAATGAATAAAAATAAAATGCGCGGTAAAAAAAGACTTAAGTAGGATTTGACCTCTAGACCTATACCTTAAGAGAAGAAGAGACTTACTAAGTGGGCTAGTCTATTTTCATTGAAATAAAATAGAGGAAAAGATAAATAAGGTAAAGTTAGTTAAATTTTTCCATAAGTATAAAAGGGAAACTTAAGGGTTTTTAGGTTTATTCCTTCCCTCATCTTCTCACCGCCGACTTCTCCCTCTTGGGCGATTTTCCCTCACCCTCTCCCGAGCCTTTCTCTCTCCCTCATCACGGCAACCCAAGGAGAGAGTCCAAAGGCTTGTGTTGGGCGGATTCAAGGAGGAGGGCACGTTAAGGGATCGTCTCAAGGAGTAGTCCATCGTTAGAGCCTCTCTGAGACTCCAAGGATCTCCCCTCTCCCTAAACCCTACGCATTAGAGTTGTAAGAACAAGCGCAGGATGTAAGTACCCCTCACCTGCAGTATAAGTAGCTTCGTTCGTATATCGATATTCACCCACCCCCCCACTATCGATTTTCTCTGATCCAACAAGTGGTATTAGAGAGGGTGGATCAAATTTGGTGCAACCACCAATTTGAGAGTTTTTTTAGGATTTACAGAATTATTTTATTTTTTTTATATTTCTCGTTAATCGAGGTTGGTGCTACACCACTCGATCGTTTTTCATTGTTTGTAATTTCTTCCACACTACTAATCCAAGACTAAGTCTTGGAACAAGTTTTCTTTGTTTTTAATTTTTCAGAAATTATTAATCGCCGTGCAAGAAGGATTCAGCACAGCTAGACCACCGCTTTTCAGTGGAGAAGATTTCTCCTACTGGAAAAGTAGGATGGAAGTCCACCTGAAAACTCAGGTGGATATGTGGATAATCATCCAATCTGGCCTAGAGATTCCCAAGAACGCAGAAGGAGTGGCACAACACTATTCTGAATGGGATGCCTCGTTGAAGAAGAAGATCGAGGTTGATGCCATGGCAACCCAGACTTTGCAATGCGGATTGACCAAGGAGGAGCTGAACTGGGTGGGACCCTTCAACAGCGCCAAAGAACTTTGGAACATGCTGATTGAGCTGCACGAAGGTACCTCCATCACTAGAATCAGCAAAAGAGATATGTTGCTGAACAGACTCTACACGATCAAAATGATTGAAGGAGAATCAGCAGCACAGCTCCACGCCAGAATTCAAGAACTAATGAATGGGTTGCATACAATAGGTCACAAGGTAGAGAACCGTGACCTAATCAGGTATACTCTAAACGCATTCCCAAGGAACACACTGTAGGCATCCATGGTAAATGCCTACAAGGTTTCCAGGGATCTCTCCAAAATTAAATTAGATGAACTTTTCTCTGAATTAGAATTGCATGAATAGACTAACTCCACTATGGTCGAGAAAAGTATTGCGTTTATTGCAGGAAAATCTCAAGGAAACCCCACTAAGAAGAAGCCTCAACCAGCAACCGAGTCTGACTCAAACTCAGACTCAGAAGACAGTGAAGGGGATCGACCCAAGTTGGTTTGGCTAGCTCAGGACTACTACAAGGAGCTGAAGCACCAGACAAACAGAAAGAAAGCAAGCCAAAGAAAGGAAGATCCAGCTGAACCTTCAACATCTTCAAAAGGCAAAACTAATGTCACCTGCTACGAGTGCAACAAAAAGGAACGTTACAAATCAGAGAGCCCCAATCTGAAGGAGGCAAAGAAGACGCGAAGAAAGAAAGCTCTCCAAGCCACTTGGGATGAATCTTCCTCCGAAGAAGAAGAAGAAGCCCCGCAATCGAATCTTCTGGCCTTAACAGCTTCAGAAGACGTCGACACCGGATCGGAATCGGAGCCAGACGACGGAAGGCTCACAATCTCAGAGAACGGCCAAATAACGGTAAGAGGCTATTCAGAATACGAACATTCAAAGTTAATTTCATATTTATCTCGTAACTTGGCAAAAGTCAAAATCCGGGTCGAGTCCCTCCGACAGGAAGTAAAACGCCTGAAAGAGAAAGCCGACTCGAGGTCCTTGACCGAGAAAGTTGAAGAAGGAAACTCCACTCAAGTTCAAACGCTTGAGAAAGAGAATTCCTCCTTGAAAACTCAAATCAAGGAGCTCAGAGTGGCTTTAGAACGATTCACTTTTGGTTCCAAGGATCTTGACATGATCCTTGGAAAACAGAAGTCCGTTCTTAACCGATCTGGATTAGGGTATCGAACCAAGTCTAGAAAACGGTCTTATTATGCTGTATTGAACCAACCTAGAACTCAAGTTCAAGCATGGGTTCCCAAGCTCTGTTTGAACAAACAAGCTGGACCAAACCAGTATTGGATCCCCAAGGACAAGATTCACATCTTGTCTAATCATTATCGATTCAAAAAAGGTTGGAACCGCCAACCCAGCGGCCCCCTGGTCTCTGCCCCACAAGTGTCCAGAGGGGGTAAATCACGGTGAATCCTGGGCAGGCTAAGACACCCAGGCGCGAGGGATTTTTTTTTAAACAACAGCCGAGGTTTTTTACCCCTCGCGCATACCGTCAACCCTCGAACCCACGCCCTCTGATTCAAGTGCGAGTGTCTTAACCAGCTGATCCAGGCCGTGGGGGCTGCCTAATCATTATCGAGACTATAGTCCGGGGGAGACAATATAAAAATAATATTCATAATTAGATAATTTTTTTTTGCAATTTTCCTTTATTGCATGCTTGCTTGTTTATTTCCTACTGTAATTCATCATGCTTAGTCCTAGGACTGGTTAGACTAAGGACAAAATGACTTAGTTGAAATTTGAAAACCTAGTATTCGGTGGAGGTGAGATGATAGTACGTTAGGGAAGTCATTCTGGTGGAACTAGCTGAAACTACCGATCCAAGACCCAAGCTAGTTAGATCAAAATCTTTTAAGAAGTAACTTGAAGATGAATTTTCAATAAAAGCCTTTGTCAAGGAAAGGGTTGATAATCCAATAAGGCTACGACCAAAGAAGGCCTAGTGCCTCGCCAAGACATAGAAGCCAATTATTGAAAATCAAATTCATTTTACTATTGTCAGATTTGAATCTAACACAAATTTTAATTAATCTTATATTCAACACAATTTTTTTTAATAAACTAAAAACTTAATAAACAAAAATTTCAAAATTAATTTAACCTTTTAAAATTAACCATGCTTTTCAAATTAAAATCTTCATTTTTGGTTAAAACCTGTCTCACAAAACCCATAAGGTTAACGTGATTGATAACTCTAGATTGGGTGAGACAGTCTAGGTTGTGAAAATCAATTTTAAAACTATCCGTGACTCTAGTTAGATCCAAATCAATAAATACTTTATGTGTAGGAACATAAAGATTTGGACTAATGGATGTTGGATAGTGGATGCTCCAGACACATGACTGGAGACAAATTGAAATTCACCAAAATCAAGTTCAAGAACCTTGGCTCAGTAGCATTTGGCAACAATGCTACCCTCAAAGTCATTGGGTCAGGTAACATTGAACTCAAATCTGATTTTGTAATTAAAAAGGTACTCTTGGCTGAGAATTTCAAATTCAATTTGCTTAGTATAAGTCAACTATATGGCACTGGCTATGTAGTTACATTTACTAACTCTGACGGCCTAATTAGAAATCTTCAAGACTCAGAAGTCATGCTTAAAGGTACTAGGAAAAACAATGTCTATACTATCAATATACCTTTGGTACCAAAATACCTCTTAACTCAATTAGAAGAATCCAACCTCTGGCATAGGAGATTAGATCACACTAATGTTAGATTAATTTCTAAAATTACCCAACTTGGTCTAATTAAAGGGGTACCAAAAATTAAGAACTATGAAAACACGATATACAACTCATGTAACCAAGATAAACAAACCAAGTCTAATCACAAGCAAATTCAACCAGACTTAACCCAAACCACACTTAAGCTCCTTCACCTTGATCTATTTGATTCACATGGAGCCAAGTCACTAAGCGAGAACTGATACTGCTTAGTTATTATCGATGATTATTCTAGATTTACCTGGGTTAGGTTCCTAAAAACTAAGGATGAAACCCTAAACCTATTTATTGACTTATGCAAGATAATCGAAAATCAAAATGGTACCAAAATTAAAAGACTTAGAAGTGATCACAGGGGAGAGTTTGAGAATCAAAGGTTTGAGGAATTCTGTAAAATAAATTGATATATTCACGAATTTTCCTGTCCTAGAACCTCCCAGCAAAATGGGATAGTAGAAAGAAAGAATAGAACCCTTCAGGATGCCGCTAGAACCATGCTCAATGAATTTAACCTAGCTAACCAATTTTGGGCAGAAGCAATAAGTACGACTTGCTATATCCAAAATAAGGTCCTAATTAACAAAATACATAATAAAACTCCTTATGAACTGTAATACCATAGGCTGCCAAACCTACATTACCTAAGGGTCTTCGGGTGCAAAGTCCATATCTTGAACACCAAGGACTACCTAGGTAAATTTTAGTCTAAGTCAATCCCAGGAGTCTTCTTAAGGTATTCAACAACTAGTAGGGCCTATAGGGTTTACAATAAATAAACTAATAAAATTGAAGAAACAACTAACTTAATCTTTGATGAGGAAATTATTCAAAACCTGATAACCAAAACTTGAATCAATCAAATATTGATCAGGAAGATAATGAACAAACAATTGAACCATCAATTGAACCACTAGTTGAACCTCTAAATGAACTATCTCTTGAACCAACTACTGCGTCAACTAAACCAATAACTGAACCAACCCAAGTAGTTGAACGAAATACTGAACCAAACCGTCCAGCCGGACCTGAGGCTAAACCAAGTTCTATAAGAACCAAGAAACCCAGACTTAGTCACCCTTCTGATCAAATTGTGGGTGATCCAACCTTAGGAGTCAGAACTAGGTCTTCCTACATAAATCTTAGCTAGATAGCACTAATTTCAAAAATTAAACCTAAGACTATAGAGGAAGCCCTACTTGATCCTGATTGGATCATAGCTATGCAAGAGGAGTTAGCCCAATTTGAAAGGAACCAAGTCTGGGAACTAGTACCTAAACCTGAGGGCAAGTCTATTATAGACACTAAGTGGGTGTTTAGGAATAAACTAAATGACCAAGGGGAAATAATTAGAAATAAAGTCCGCTTAGTAGCAAAAGGGTTCAGTCAAGTCGAAGGATTAGACTATGACGAAACCTATGCCCCAGTGGCTAGGCTTGAGTCGATTAGAATGCTGTTAGCATTTGTAGCCCATAGATGGTTCAAGCTATACCAAATGGACGTTAAGTTAGCTTTTTTAAATGAGTTCATCATAGAAGAAGTCTATGTAGGACAACCCCAGGATTTGAGGACCTAGAAAAACCTGACTACGTTTTCAAACTTAAAAAGGCACTTTATGGGTTAAAACAATCACCTAGGGTATGGTATGAACGTCTATCAACTTGCCTTATTTCTAAGGAATTTAACCAAGGACAAATTGACTCTACCCTTTTTGTTAAAACCTTAGAAAAAGACATTTTCATTGCCCAAATCTATGTTGACGACATAATTTTTGGATCTACCAACTCAAACATTTTAAAGGAATTTGTAAAAATAATGAAAAATAAATTCGAAATGAGCTTAGTTGGTGAGCTCAATTTCTTCTTAGGATTACAAATTAAGCAAACTAAAGATGGTAATTATGTCCACCAGTCCAAGTATGCTAAAGAATTAATAAAGAAATTTAAAATGGATAACTCCAAAAGTATAAGTACCCCTATGGCCACAAATGTTAAAATTGATAGTGACCCAGAGGTAAGCCTATAGATCTTAAACTTTACCGAAGTATGATTGGAAGTATACTCTACCTTACAGCTAGCAGACCTGATATCCTATTCTCTGTAGGAATGTGTGCTAGGTGTTGGGACCGGGTGCATGTTGACATAGATGCGGGTTCGTAATTTTAAAATTAATTATGTGCAGCGGAAGGTTTAGCATAAATAATTTCTTACATTATTTAACCACACATCTAAGCATGCAATTTTTATCTTGTGTAGACATGATCATATATTTAAAATTTTACAGAAACGTAAACTAATTTATGTATTACCTCGCGTAACTTGAAGGAAGGGACGAGATCCAACCGTAAGCGTCCCTTGGAAGCTCCGCCTCTATTCGCGTCCACGCCGAGTATCTTCGGGATGACTTCGCAAAGCCACGAGTTTCGTGTTCTCAAGAACTACTAGATTCTCCAAGAACGCGACGAGAAAAACCAAGAGAGAAGTCGGAAGACTAACCACAAAAGGATGGCCGGCTGGTGCTCCTTCTTGGGGCTGGTTGGCGCACGGCAAGAAGGGGAGAAGAGAAGGAGAGAAAGAGAGGGAGAGAGCCTATGCCTTCATCTATATTATTATCTCCCAAGCCTTGCCTTGGGTCCTTTATATAGTGGCCTCTCAACCATCAAGCCTCTCAAATATGGAATAACTTATTCGATCATGCCAAGTTTGATTTTATATCATGATTAAAATCTTATTTTAATTCATGATAAAAATCAATCAACTCTCTTCTCTCCTATGGAATAAATTTCCTTATCATGGTAAATCAATCCATGATTGATTTTATAAAATAAACCAATCCATGGTTCATTTTAATTTCCATGAAAAATAAACCAAAGCTTTGTTTATTATAAAAAATTTATATCATTCATAATTTTATAAAACAAACCACACTTGGTTTATTTTATAAATTGAACCAAAAACTTGGTTCTATCCCTTTGTTGTGGCCGGCCAAGCAAAGAGGATGGAGGTCCTCTTTGGCCGGCCCATCCAAGCCAAGCCCCAATGAATTAAACTTATTTAATTCATCTATTAAGTCTTCAAAACACTTAGTCATTTTACGCTTCCGATGCATCTCTGAAAAATTCAGATTCGACTTATCGTTTGGCTCAACCAAACTTAATCTCTCTTGATTGAAAAATCTAATTTTCAACTCGTTTTAAATCCCTCGGATTACTCGTAGTACGTGTGACTAAGGGAGTGTTTGGGAGAGCTTTTACTTCTTGAAAAGTTATTCTTGTAGTGATTATCTTGAAGTTAGTAAGAAACTAAAGTAAGTAGTGTTTGAAAATAGAAGCCAAAAGCTAATATAAGATAAAGTTTGAGTGTCTGGGAGAATAATTGTTTCCAAGCTTAATTTTTAATTGAATGACAATAATATCCTTAAACTATATAAATTAATCATTTTTTAATTATTTAAATATAATTTCGATACTATCAATAATTTATTCACGTAATTATTATTATATTTTAAATAGTAATATAATTATTATTATATTTTAAATATAATATTAAAATTATTTTTTTTAATAATTTGAATATTTGAAAAAATATATAAAATTAATAAAAAAATATTATTTTTTATTAATAAAATTAATAAAAAAATATTATTTTTTATTAATAAAATTAATAAAAATTATTATTATTTATTAATAAAAATATTTTTTTTTAATAAAAATATTTTTTATTAATAAAAAATATTATTTTTTATTAATAAAAATATATAAAGTATAATAAAAAATATTATATATATAGCGGCAAGTGACAATCAGGTAAAATGTTCTATTATTTAAGGATATACATATTATTTTTTAATGTTATATCAAAAATAAAAAAGCAGAAGTAGGTAGAAGCATCAAATTCTTGCTTCTAACTTCTGAGCAAAAGTAACAGAAACTAAAGCAGAATCCAGCCTTCCCAAACACTCAAAAGTGATTCTGTGTAGCCAGAATCTAAAAAGCAGGTAGCAGAAGCTCTCCCAAACACTCCCTAAATAAACTTTCGATTTATGTTGGTCGTCTATAATTAATCAATTATAGAACGATCATGAGTGGCACCTAGTAGTACATCATGATCCCCAATTAATCGAAAGATCAACGGTTGACCTCAGAAACAATTCTGAAACCCTTCAGCAGCTATAATGAATCGTGCCCCATTCCCTTCACCATCTTATACCCACTTGGTTCAGGACATGGTCTATGTGTGTCAGTCCCCACTAGGCTGACTACGTCACACCTAGCCCAAGTAAGGTTTTCTCATCCTACGGATTCTAATTACTCTCATGTATTTAAGAGATTTATACTTTGAACATGTTATGCTCTGGCCAGAGGCTTCGAGTAACAATCCGACGATAGACCTCGGGTATACATCTCTTCGCAAGGAGTGGTGAATCCTTTGTAGGTTGTTCAAACATCTTCGGGCACTTCGGCTTATACCCAATCATCCTGGGTCCACACCTCCTTGGAGACGCATGCTTAAGATGTCAAAGTATAAGTCTCCATGACCAAGATGACTTGAACACCGCAAGTCAAAGGAACATCGCACATAAGCTGCAGTAAGAACTTCACTGACATCTCTATATGTAGACTACCATATGAAGTTTTACAACCAGTTACTCCAATGAACTAGTTCCCTTAACTAGCATTCATGTTTATCTCCAGACATCTCAATGTCACCAGCCAGTGAGAATCAGCTGATTAGAGAATAACCCATGCTAGTCTCAACAGAATTGATAGTGTCCGTATTTATCAATTCATCGACTAGGGACAATTTCAATACTTCACAATTGCACATGTAGAGATAATCACTAGTTGTGAATTCATCACAAATTCTCTCATGCTGTGAATTGTATTGCGGGCATTCAGTAAATGAGTTTAAGATCTCAATCAAATACACAAACATGTATACTCAAATAGTGAATATTCATTTATTAAAATAAATAATTACAATCATAAGGTGATTGCCTTAGGACACTTCTCTCATATCACTAACAAACTCCCACTTGGCCTAATGCCAATCACTACGGTACCCAATACCACATGCTCTAACATGACCCTCAAACTTGCTTTGAGGCAAGACCTTAGTTAAAGGATCTGCTAAATTCCTTTCAGTGGGAATTTTCTCAATTTGTAAATCATTCCTACTTATAATCTCTCTGATCAGATGATAGCGGCGAAGCACATGTTTGGATAGCTGATGCGACCATGGTTCCTTCGCTTGTGCAATAGCTCTATTGTTGTCGCAGTAAACCGGTATTGCTTCATCAATGGTTGGAACCACATCAAGTTCTGAGACAAACTTCATGATCCAGACTGCTTCCTTTTCTGCTTACGAAGCTGCAATATATTCCGCTTCCGTGGTAGAATCCGCTACGGTGTCTTGCTTGGAACTCTTCCAACTTATTGCGCCTCCATTCAAAATAAATACGTATCCGGACTGAGATTTGGAGTCATCCTTATCTGTCTGGAAACTGGCATCTGTATACCCACGTATTACCATATCACCTTCTCCATATGTTAGGAACACATCCTTAGTATTTCTTAAGTACTTGAGGATTGTCTTGACAGCCGCCCAATGATCCATTCCTGGATCAGACTGGTATCTGCTTGTGACGCTTAGAGCATACGATACATCGGGCCTAGTACATAACATAGCATACATGATAGATCCTATCCCGGATGCATAAGGAATCTTATTCATGCAGATCCTCTCATCTTCTGTGCGCGAACACATAGACTTCGAAAGGTTGATCCTATGCCTGATGGGAAGGTAACCTTTCTTGGATTCCGACATGCTAAACCTTTCTAGCACTCGGTCTATATATGTAGACTGCGAAAGACCAAGCAACCGTTTTAATCTATCTCTATAGATTCTAATCCCAAGGATATAGGTTGTTTCTCCCAGTTCTTTCATGGAGAAAGTTTTGGACAACCAAATTTTAACTGACTGTAAGATTGATATATCGTTTCCTATAAGTAATATGTCATCGACATATAATACTAGGAATACGACTGCACTCCCACTAACCTTCTTGTACACACAAGGTTCGTCAGGATTTTGTGAAAAATCAAACTCTTTGATTGTCTCATCAAAACGGATGTTCCAGCTCCTGGATGCTTGCTTTAGTCCATATATGAGTCATCGAAGCTTGCATACTTTGGTTTTATTAACCGATGTGAAACCTTCAGGTTGTATCATGTATACATCCTCAAGCAGGTTTCCATTAAGGAAAGCTGTTTTCACATCCATTTGCCATATCTCATAATCATAATAAGCTGCTATGGCCAGGAGCATCCGAATGGATTTAAACATAGCTACTGGCGAATAGGTTTCGTCATAATCAATTCCTTGTTTCTGACGATATCCTTTTGCCACTAATCCAGCCTTAAAGGTAACAACATTACCTTCCATGTCGGTTTTCTTCTTGAAAACCCACTTGCACCCTATGAGCTTAATCCCTTCAGGTGGGTTAACCAAGTCCCATACTTGATTTTTGTACATGGAATCCATTTTCGACTTCATGGCTTCAAGCCATTTATCCCTTTCTGAATTTTTCAGAACATCTTTATAACTGATAGGTTCGTCATCGTTAATGAGTAACACGTTGTTCGATTCACTTATGAGAAATCCGTATCTCTCTGGAATATTGCGTGTCCTATCAGACCTACGAAGAAGTGGTGTTGTTTTAGGTTCAACTGATAACTCATCATTATGAGTTATTGGTTGTGGGTCTAGACTAAGTGTCTCTGTAATGTCTATTGGAGTTTCTTGAACTTCTTCAAGTTCAATGCTACTCCCACTGTTTTACCTTTCCTAGAAAAGGGTAATTTGGTCATCTTGCCTTTTAAGCATGATTCGCATGTATCAAATGAACCGGGTTCAAATGATTCCAGAATTCCACATCGGTGTAATTTGGTAATGCGTTTCTTACTTACATAGCCAAGACGACAATGCCACGTATAGGAGTCTATTTGATTATCTATTCGAGCACGTTTGTTGCTAACGTCGATATTGAAAACGTCACTGGATAAATCTAACATGTAGATACCATTGCATAAAGTTTCGGTCCAATAAAGAACACTATTTAAAGTTATGTAACAGCAATTGTTACTAAAAATTAAATGATAACCCTTTTCATTCAAGCATGAAATAGATACAATGTTCTTTATTAATGAAGGAACAAAATAACAATTATCCAATTCTAAGACAAGTCCAGTAGGGAGCTTTAGCAAATATATTCCGATGGCAACAGCAGCAATCTTTGCTCCATTTCTAACTCGCAAATTCGCTTCTCCCTTGACGAGTCTTCTTCTATTCCTTAGCCCCTGTATGTCATTACATATATGTGAGCTACACCCAGTATCAAGTACCAAGGTGTACGAGGAAATAGAGTGACATTCAATAACGAAGATACCTGAAGAGGATGGGGCATCGGATGCCTTCTTCTTCAAGGACTCAAGATAAACCTTGCAGTTTCTTCGCCAGTGGCCCTCCTTGCCGCAGTGATGGCAAGTGCCTTTTGGTGTCTTTTCAATCTTTTTGGCCCTTTTCTTCCTCCCCTTATTTTGTTCTTTGGGTTTCCTCTTAAAGCCTTTCTTTGAGGAACCAACTAACAGTACCGTCTTCTGATCCTGCTTTACAGAAGGCTCTACAGTCTTCAGCAGGTTAAGCAACTCAGGAATGGTAGTCTCCAGTTTGTTCATCCGATAGTTCATCACAAACTGTGAGTAACTCTTGGGCAAACAATGCAGAATTAAGTCAATACTTAGTTCATGATCCATTGCAAATCCGAGTGTGCCTAGTCACTCAATGTACCCTAACATCTTCAACACAAACTGTGAAACAGAAGTACCTTTCTGCATCTTAGAGGTGAAGAGGAGTCTGGAGACCTCAAACCTTTCGGATCTCGCCTGCTCGTCAAACAGCTCATGAAGATGGAAGATGATGGTATGAGCATCCATATGCTCATGCTGCTTTTGTAGCTCAGGTACCATAGCGGTCAGCATGATACAACTCGCAAGATCAGAATCGGCCACATGTTTCTGATAGGCCACTAACTGGTCTAGAGTTGCATCTTCAGGAGGATGGTTGGGAAGTTGTTCTTGAAGGACATAAGCAAGCTTTTCTGCCTTGAGGACTATCCTCATGTTTCGAAGCCAGTTCATGAAGTTTGGCCCGGTCAGCTTATTGGTGTCCAAAATGAAACACAAATTCAGAGAAAACATGATCAGGTGATTATCCTAGAAATACAAATTGAGGTTATGTGATGAGAATGATAAAGAATGTATCAATATACATTAATTAAATCCTATTTTTTTCGAATTGAATAACCCTTTTTATTAATTCGGGAGATCATAGGAGCATCTCCAAATAGGTTGATATCCAACCATAGATAAGAACAACCATGGCTAGAGTCCATCAAGTTATTCTTAGCTATGAAGGTAGGTAATTATACCGATTACATATTATACATATGTAACTATCACATTATGCTATCAACTAATTGAATGTTTGTATAAATCATTGGGTTATTAACTCATTAACAAGTATGCAACAATATGCATAGCACCCAACTGCACCTCTTTTTACATCGACCTTGGTTGTGGCACAACAAATCGATGCTCCGAGCTTAAGGCTGACCCATTAATCAAGAAATAGTTTTAATATGGTTGGAGCTCATTCAATCGTTTAGTCAGGCTTGGATGTGTCCAACAACCAAAACTAAGGATTGACCTCTGACTCCAACTATATTAATCATAAACTAATTCCATGGTTTGAACATGTTAAGGTTCAAGCCGGGCATGGATGTGTCCATCAACCCAAACAAGAAATAAAACTCTGGTTCTAACCATATTAATGGAAGATGTTGGCCTTAATATTTTGTAAGGGGTTTTGGGTCTCATTCTTTTCTTTTATGCACATTCATGACATATAATTATGTCATGTTCTAACGATTTCCTTAATAAAGTATGTATGTGACTTAAATTCATCAAGTCTCATTAATTGAATTAGGAACCGGATTTCCTAATTCTAATTTTATTATTTATTCAAGGAATTGTTTTAGGAAACAATTTCCTGAATTATCATAATTAATTTCGGAAATAATATGTTTAAAACTTTGATTTCTCTTAATCAAATCTTATTAAATTAAGAGACAGATTATCTTAATTCAACCACATATTATTTTCATGAAAATCTTATTTAAGGAAAAATACTCTATAGGAAACAATTTTTCTTTAGAATTTTGGAGACAATAATATATACGAGCATCACCTCATAAATCAAATAAGGAAATTATCATTTGAGAATCACCTCAAAAATTTCCAAGATTTTATCACATATTTTATTTATGGAAAATTAATATCAATAACTAAATTTGAACGGCTCCCCGAGGCTCAATCCAAATTAAACATTTGACAGCTTAAATTCAATTTAGAAAATTTAATTATAACAACTAACTTTAAATTGGACGACTCCCCAAGGCTCAATCCAAAATAAAGAATTTTGTAAATAATTTAATTTCTAATTATAAATTTAAATGTCAATTAATATTCCCATAATTTGTCTAGACTTTCTTGAAAGAAAGTGCCCAAAATTGCGAGCTTTCCATAAATGGAAAGTTTTCAAAAAAAAAAGGTTTTCAGAATAATTGTAAGTTTCTGGTACAAAGAAAACTTACATTTTTCCAAAATTGGAAAATTTCCGAAATAGAAAATTTCCAAAATTGGAAAGTTTCCAAAAATAGAAAGTTTTCACAATTATCATAAAATTTCAGAAACAGAGATATTTCAAAAGTTTGCGAAATTTCATGAGGATTTCCAAACTTTGAAATTCCTAAATCGAAAATTTACCATAATTGGAAAGTTTCCATAATTGAAAATTTTTCAAAATTAAGATCATGATAAAGCTTTCCGCAAAACAATTATATGATTATGTCGAACACAAACCTCGGCTCTGATACCACTATTGGGACCGGGTGCATGTTGACATGGATGCGGGTTCGTAATTTTAAAATTAATTACGTGCAGCGGAAGGTTTAGCATAAATAATTTCTTAAATTATTTAACCACACATCTAAGAATGCAATTTTTATCTTATGTAGACATGATCATATATTTAAAATTTTGCAGAAACGTAAACTAATTTACGTATTACCTCGCGTAACTCGAAGGAAGGGACGAGATCCAACCGTAAGCGTCCCTTGGAAGCTCCGCCTCTATTCGCGTCCACGCCGAGTATCTTCGAGATGACTTCGCAAAGCCACGAGTTTCGTGTTCTCGAGAACTACTAGATTCTCCGAGAATGCGGCGAGAAAAACCAAGAGAGAAGTCGGAAGACTAACCACAAAAGGATGGTCGGCTGATGCTCTTCTTGGGGCTGGTTGGCGCACGGCAAGAAGGGGAGAAGAGAAGGAGAGAAAGAGAGGGAGAGAGCCTATGCCTTCATCTATATTATTATCTCCCAAGTCTTGCCTTGGGTCCTTTATATAGTGGCCTCTCAACCATCAAGCCTCTTAAATATGGAGTAACTTATTCCATCATGCCAAGTTTGATTTTATATCATGATTAAAATCTTATTTTAATTCATGATAAAAATCAATCAAGTCTCTTCTCTCCTATGGAATAAATTTCCTTATCATGGTAAATCATTCCATGATTGATTTTATAAAATAAACCAATCCATGGTTCATTTTAATTTCCATGAAAAATAAACCAAACCTTGGTTTATTATAAAAAATTTATATCATCCATAATTTTATAAAACAAACCACACTTGGTTTATTTTATAAATTGAACCAAAAACTTGGTTCTATCCCTTTGTTGTGGCCGGCCAAGCAAAGAGGATGGAGGCCCTCTTTGGCCGGCCCATCCAAGCCAAGCCCCAATGAATTAAACTTATTTAATTCATCTATTAAATCTTCAAAAGACTTAACCATTTTACGCTTCCGATGCGTCTCAGAAAAATTCATATTCTACTTATCGTTTGACTCAACCAAACTTAATCTCTCTTGATTGGAAAATCCAATTTTTAACTCGTTTTAAATCCCTCGGATTACTCATAGTGCGTGTGACTAAATAGGCTTTCGATTTATGTTGGTCGTCTATAATTAATCAATTATCGAATGATCATGAGTGACACCTAGTAGTACATCATGATTCCCAATTAATCGAAAGATCAACGGTTGACCTCAGAAACAATTCTGAAACCCTTCAGCAGCTATAATGAATCGTGCTACATTCCCTTCACCATCTTATACCCACTTGGTTCAGGACATGGTCTATGTGTGTCAGTCCCCACTAGGTTGACTACGTCACACCTAGCCCAAGTAACGTTTTCTCGTCCTACGTATTCTAATTACTCTCATGTATTTATGAGATTCATACTCTGAACATGTCATGCTCTGGCCAGAGGCTTCGAGTAACAATCCGACGATAAGCCTCGGGTATACATCTCCTCGCAAGGAGTGTTGAATCCATTGTAAGCTGTTCAAACATCTTCGAACACTTCGGCTTATACCCAATCATCCTGGGTCCACACCTCCTTGGAGATGCTTGCTTAAGATGTCAAAGTATAAGTCTCCATGACCAAGATGACTTGAACACCGCAAGTCAAAGGAACATCGCACTTAAGCTGCAGTAAGAACTTCACTGACATATCTATATGTAGACTACCATATGAAGTTTTACAGCCAATTACTCCAATGAACTAGTTCCCTTAACTAGCATTCATGTTTATCTCCGGACATCTAAATGTCACCAGCCAGTGAGAATCAGCTGATTAGAGAATAACCCATGCTAGTCTCAACAGAATTGATAGTGTCCGTATTTATCAATTCATCGACTACGGACAATTTCAATACTTCACAATTGCACATGTAGAGATAATCTCTAGTTGTGAATTCATCACAAATTCTCTCATGCTGTGAATTGTATTGTGGACATTCAGTAAATGAGTTTAAGATCTCAATCAAATACACAAACATGTATACTCAAATAGTGAATATTCATTTATTAAAATAAATGATTAAAATCATAAAGCGATTGCCTTAGGACACTTCTCTCATATCACTAACACTAGGAACCAAACTTGTGCTAAGGAATCCCACTTAGCAGCGATTAAAAGAGCACTTAGGTACATTAAGGGCACCTTAAATGTAGGGATTTGGTATCCTAGAACTTCCACCTTTGAACTGTCAGGATATTTTGACTCTGACTATGCTGGGTGCAAATTAGATAGAAAAAGTACAAGTGGAAGCTGTCAACTTTTAGGACATAGTCTAGTCAGCTGGTGCAGTAGAAAGCAACACTCCGTAGCCCTATCTACAACTGAAGCAGAATATGTTGTCTTAGGAGAGTGTGTGGCACAACTCTTATGGATGATGCGCACTCTTAAGGACTTCCATCTTGACTACACCCAAACCCAAGTCTACATTGATAACATAAGCTCAATCAACTTGACAAAAAACTCAATTCAACACTCAAGAACAAAGCATATAGAAGTTAAACATCATTTTGTAAGGGATCATGTAGCCAGGGGTGAAATAGTCCTTAAGCATGTGGATTCAAAGTCAAACTTAGTTGATATCTTTACCAAACCCTTACATGAGTCTGAGTGTAGGTCACTAAGAAGGCAGTTAGAGTTATCCTTAGTAGAATAGGACTGCTCCATATGTTTTTCAAAACTTTGCTTTATTTCTTATCTGTTGATTAATTTTTAAAATCATTTCTTTTATCAAAGTCTTGAAATTTAAAATGATTTTCTGACTTAGTTTTTTTAAAAAAAATTTACCCCCTTCAAAACTAGGACATTTTCGCAAATGAACTTAGCTTAGGCCCTAACCTTAGAACTGCATGCACCTATAGATCTAGAAGCCAGCAACTCACAAGCACCTTAGGGTACTTTTGATTGATAACCTAGACTGAGTTGAGATGCTTAGGTCTATGCCTTGATTCAAGATGCTTTAAGTCAGTGCATCTGCAGTAATTGAGGCAATAAATACAAATTGAACAGTAATCAGGTTAAGTGTCAAGCATAGAAAATATAACTTGATCAGATCACTTAACATGACTAACCCTAGCGAAAGCTACTGTTTATAACAGTTAGTAAGTAGCTAACTGGGTTAGACAGGACTCGAACAAGAACGATTTAATTTGGTTTGGTCCAGTTTACGCTTATTAGAGTTGGTTCAATACAAAACTTCATTTTTTTTGCTCAATTTTTTTTTGCTATAATTAGTAACATTTTTTTATATATGGCAAAGGGGGAGAAAAGGAAAGGATAAATTTTTTAAATTTTTTTTCAAAATTTTATCTTTTTTTCAAAAAGTAAAGTAAATAACTAAGTGCAGTGCATTAAAATGTTTTTCAAACATCTCAAAACTAAGTATTTCTAAGTTGAAAAATCTTTTGAAAAATTTTCTAAGTATTTCTAAGTTGAAAAATCTTTTGGAAAATTTTCTAAGTTGAAAAATCTTTTGGAAAATGGAAAATTTTCTATGTATGAAAAAGTTGAAAAATCTTTTGAAAAATTTTCTAAAGTATGAAAAAGTTGAAAAATCTGTTAGAAAATTTTCTAAGTATGAAAAAACTTGAGAAAAAAAACTTTTGGAAATTTTTCTAAGTATGTAACACTTGAAAAATCTTTTTAGAAATTTTTTTCTAAGTGTTAAAACCTTTTAAGTTTTTGTTGAATAGTCAAAAACTAAAGCACTTAGAAGGTTTACAAAAACCCACAAGTTTTTGAAAAACTCAGGGGGAGAATATTCGTTTCAGGGGGAGAAAATTGAATATTTTAAATTTGTTTGTTGGTTATCGTTCTTTTTACTTAACTTTTTGAACCATGTTGACATAAATTAAAAAAGGGGAGATTGTTGGTGCAGGAAACACCTAAGTCATGTGTTTTGACAATGGCAAACGGTTCAGAAGTTAAAGTGTTAAAGTGATCTAACAAGCTTACAAAGTGTGGAGGAAAAGTCCTAGGTACACTAGGTAAGAAGTCCTGGCAAAGGGCTGGGCAAGAAGTCTTGGTCAAGGACTGGGCAAGAAGACCTGACCGGAAGTTGGGCAAAGAAGTCCTGGTCAAGGACTAGGCAATAAGTCCTAGCAAAAGGGTTGGGCACCGAAGACCTGACCGGAATTGGGCAAGAAGTCCTGGTCGTGAACTGGACACGAAGACCTGATCGGGAGGATTGGGCAAAAGTCTAACCGGAAGAGCCGATTGGCAAAAGGTAAACTCTCCTGAGAGGAGTAGGTGAGGACGCGTTCCCCATGCGAGGGAACAGTAGGCGTCGGTTGGACCTAGGGTTCTATTTGGGAGACCCAAAGTCAGAACAAAGACAGCTTAGGCTGTAAATAATGGCTAACATGTTTGCTTCTTTTTGTTTTGGAACTAACCTTGGTTGCAGGGATCGAAGGAATGAGTTTCTGCAGCTGAGGCGTCTCAATGGAGTGAGGCGCCTCACTAGGGCTAGGCGCTCGGATGGATACGGGCGCCCCAGTGGAAGGCTAAACCGAAGCAAACTGCCATGAAGCCTCTGGACCAAAGCAGCTCAGGCGCCCGGGACCATACGGACGCCCCCATCAGCACAGGCACCCCTGTGAAGAGGATAAGCGCTAACCGAGCCTGCGGATAAGAGTCTGCACAGGAGAGGCCACGTGTAGGCGCCCCCATCGACACAAGCGCCCCTATGGTGCTATAAAAGGGGGTTCACCCCTAAGGCTTCGAATAACTTCGCTCACAACGCTCCAAGCACTTTCGTTCAAGCACTACGCTCTGACAAGCTTCGACTTCGAGATTCCAGTGCCGACGATGACCCTCTGCTCCGAATTTCGATCCACCTCGGGTGTCAGTAAATTTAAGTTACGAAAAGTGTTGCAAATTTAATTTTCAGTTCTATATCTGTACTCGATTTGTAAAAGATTTTTGACGACTATAGAATTGCCCAACGTAAACGGTCAAGGACCGTGGGCCTTGGAGTAAGAGCCGACCGCGACTCCGAACCAAGTAAAACCAACTTGTGTTCGCGATTGATTTGTTATTTTCCGCTGCGTAACTACTCTGTTTTCCGAAAAATTTGATATCGATATTCACCCCCCCCCCTCTATCGATTTTCTCCGATCCAACAGTTTTCACTGTAAGTTGATCAAGGGGTGATTCCAAACTAGAAAAAAGCAAGAAGTCATTATTGTAAATCTTATATGATTTTATTTTGTATTTGCTTGCATCTTTTGGTATTTTCTTATGAGCTTGTACAAGGCTTATGTGCCTCCAAGAATGAGACATTCATAGTATATGTGAGTGTGAGTGAGTGAACCCTTGGATTAGTCACCTTAAGGAGGTGGATACCAAGTAAATCCAAGAGTGTTACATTGCTTCGAGTCTTCCTTGGCAACAAATCTTCAACAACAAAAAGTGAGCTATCCCCCCCCCCCCCTCCCCCTCTAGCTCTGAATATGTCCTAACAAGAAGATCAACAACAATGCCTATAAGTTGTGTCTTCCTAGTCATTTGCAGACTTCTAATGTCTTCAATATGAAGGAATTGACTCTTTATTCGGTAAATGCTAATGAGGCTACTATAAACTTGACAGCGAGGTCTTTTCAACCTGGGAGACTGATGCAAGACCAATCCAATATGATCCCTTGATCTTCAAAAAGTCATAACCTTTGACTCGGGGCCTGGAAGTAGACATTGTCAATGCTCACGCGTGCAAAATTTAAAAATTTATGTTTATTACGTGGAAACTCGTAACCACCATATTTCAAGCACCAAAAGCACTGTTTAGGCCTTTTTTCGAGCATCCGAAGATCTTTTTCCTATTTTTAATAATTTTTATTTTTATAACATTTAGGGTTTTTTAAATTTCTGATATTTATGAATTAGGATATGTCTATATTAGCGTCCTATTTTGTTAATTTCTTCAGTTAGAATTTTTGTTAAGAAATTTCTTTTATTGGCAAGTAGGGGTGTAATTGAACCGAGGTGAGTCGAACAGTAAGAGGCTCGAGTTCGGGCTTGGTTCGTTATTTTTAGGCTCAAGCTCAAGCTAGAGTTCGATTCGAACTTTAGTTCTTAGGCTCGAGTTCGGCTCGTAAGAAAATTAAATAGCTCGAGCTCGGCTCGAGTTCGGCTAGAAAAAAATCGTTTAAAAATTAAATGAGTGCAATTCTAGGTCGTTTAAAATAAATAATTATAATAATTAAAAATTTATTATTTTATTTATTATTTATGTGATATTTAATTATATATGTATATATAATAAGATAAACGAGCCTCTTAACGTATATGTTCGTGAGCCTCAAAACGAACACGTTCACGAACTCATGAACCAAATGCTGCTAAGCTCGAGCTCAGCTCGATAATGTTTTGGAGCTCAAAATTGAGCTTGAGCTTAGCTCGTTAACTTAATCGAACGAATTCGAACGAACTATTTTTTGAACCGAGACCTGAATAGCTTACGAGCGGCTTAGCTCGGATACAGTCCTATTGGTAAGATTTCTTTTCTTTCTTTACAAGATTGAAGTTTATGTATTATAATTTATTTCCATTCTTTGAATTTTAGGGTCTAGAATATATATAAATACCTATTTAGTTATTTAAAGATTCATCCTCTATTATTAATAAAGTTTCTTTTTTCCACAAACTACAAGCTTCTCTTTTTTTCAGTTCTCTTCTTGTCTTGTCTTTAATTCCTCCTCCTTGTTAATCTGTAAAATAATCGTTATCCTGTCTGATATCAGAAATATAATAAATTTATTATTTTATTTTAATTAAAATTACTATTATAATGAATTGTGAAAAAATAATTATTTTATTTTAATAAAAATTGCTATCTAAAAAATATTATTTTATTAAAATATTATTTATCTATTTGATCAAAATTTATTAAACATTAGCAAAACACTTTAAAATATAATAAAAATTACTAACTAGCTACTAAACAATTATAATAATTACAGCTACTAGACGGTTATAACTTAAACCCTAAACACTATCATATTAAAAACAATTACCAATTTCAAATTAGTAAAAATATATGAAAACTATTTTAAATTAATGAAAATTACTTTGAAAGTTTTGTCACAGTTAGGCTATCAAAATAGCTACTACACTGTTATAAGTAAATTCTAAATTTTAAATTATAAATTTTAAATCCTCAAAGGTTGTATATCAAAATGCCTTTTACCAATTTATTCAAAATTATTTAAGTTTTATCAAAATTGCTTTAAATTTGTCAAAATAACTTAAAACCATTGTAAACGTTAACGGCTAGACAGTTGTAAGAAATACTAATAACTACCACAATAATAAAATAACTACCATGATGGGGTTAGTACCCGTAGCTGGCATGTGGATTGAAAAAGTTATGTGGCAAGATTATCGAATCTGGAGGATTCTCTTCACGTGACTCCTGAGACCCCCTTTCGGGAAGGTGGGTCCCCGGGAACACCACGAACAAGCGTACCCTGGAGACCGACCTCGGAAAGGCGCATGCCCGAGATCATCTCGGGAGGTCAGGTCCCCGAGACCACCTCGGGAAGGCACACGCCTGGGACCCCCCGGGCCAAAAGACCCCGAGATCACCTCGGGGTAGCGGAGTCCAAGGAGCACTCGGCCTCAAGTAACGGACCCCCTTTCTTCGAATCTACGGATAAGCACCACCTACGATCACGGGATGATCATGACCCGTAAGACGCAACCATTAACGGTTTCATTATCGTAACGGATAAGATTTAATGGCGGCTACGACCGTTACAAAGGTTATCCAGTAACCGAAGATTGGGGAGACGTGACGAGGATCGTGGAGGCACGTGTGACCGTCGTCTCAGGTATAAAAGGTATTCCAACCCCTCCGGTAAAGGGGTTGGACACTCTCTATCTTGCACATCTCCTTGCTTTCTTCCATCTCCTATACTGAGGCACTGACTTGAGCGTCAGAGTGGGCTTCGCCGGACAATCTCCGGCGTGTTCCCATTAACGCTCGTGTTGATCTCGCAAGGTGGTCATTCTTCCTCTAGCGTTAGCGCGGGGTCTAGACCCTGGTGACTGGTCGTCGACGTCGATTCCTTCTGGAACAAGTTTGGCATCGTCTGTGGGAAACCAGTAAAGCACCAGAAGGAGCATCGATGACAAAGTCGGTGGAACAATCCATCGTCCTGACAAAAGAGGAACTAGATCACTTGGTGGTCAATGTCATCAAAGAGGCACTCGAATAGCACCAAATCGAGCAGGTCGCCCCACAACGAGGTATTTCTGTGCGGGAGGAGATCCTCAGAATCTCCATCTCGCAGCCCTAACCGCGAAGATCTCTCATGCCACTGGGGTGAGGCACTGGAGCAGCCCCGGACCATCGGCGGGACTCTCCTGGAGATATTGAGAAGGCCAACTCAGTAGCCTCTAGCGCGCTGAGACATGAAGATAGGTAAGGGAAGACGGAACCTAAGGCCTCCCCAAAGGCTCCCTCTACTCCTTTCTCGTCGGAGATTATAGAAGATCCCATGCCGAAGTAGTTCTACGGGCCTGGGATTGCTGATTATGACGGGAAGACAGATCCGGAAGATCATGTCTGTAAGTTCGAGAACGCGACACTCCTGCACCAGTATACTAATGGTGTTAAGTGTCGGGTGTTTTTGAACACCCTATCCGGAGTGGCCCAACGATGGTTCCTGAGGCTGCCCCTGAGTTCAATCAACTCCTTTATGGAGTTTAGAACCGCTTCCTCCACAATTTCGCCAACAGCCATCGTTATCAAAAGACAACATTAAACTTGTTTGCTCTCAAGCAAAAGCTGAAGGAACCGCTCAAGGAGTACATCCAACGGTTCAACCGGGTGGCACAGGATGTGCCAACGTCGACATCAGAAATCCTCGTCCATGCCTGCACTCAGGGGCTCTCGGAAGGGGATTTCTTCAGATCTCTGGTGAAGAAGTCACCCACTAGTTTTGATGACTTGCTAGGGCGTTTTGTCAAACACGTCAACGTGGAGGAGGTGCAATTCGCTCATCCCAAGGAACCAGCCGGAGTCCCCCCTCAAGCCGTTACTCGGTCCGAGAGGAGGGTACCCCCAGCTCTAACCCGGGAAAAAGACCTTCACTTGGGGAGGAACCAGTGGGTTGGTAGGAGGAAGCTGGTCGAGACAATGGACACCGAGCAGCCGAGGCTACCGATGAAGTACTGCGGCTTCCACGGCAATACGACACATTCCACCGAGGAGTGTCATGCCTTGAAGAAAAACTTGAGCAATGAAGCAGACATCAAACCTCGGAGGAAGTGAAAGAAAACGGGGTATCACCGGAGGTCTCGTAGGCGAAGCCCTTCTCCCCAACAATGGCAATCGGTGGAAAATGAGATCCGACACCGGTCTCAATCGCGTTCAAGGGGGAGGAGTCAGGGAGTTGCACCCCGCAAGTCTCCCTCATTGGAAAGAGACCCCCGGAAGGGCAAGGCCCCAACACGCGGTCTGCCCTCTGGACATGTGGGAGTAATCTCCGGAGAACCCACCGGAGGAGATTCCCAT
The DNA here is from genome assembly GCA_024364735.1 of Boesenbergia rotunda. Lineage (NCBI taxonomy): Eukaryota > Viridiplantae > Streptophyta > Magnoliopsida > Zingiberales > Zingiberaceae > Boesenbergia > Boesenbergia rotunda. The sequence continues at coordinate 124,470 of JAGFNQ010000954.1, read as the reverse complement.
CGGGCAAGGAAGTCTCATGCCCAACGCTTGGAGAACTACGCAATTGGGACGAGCCGGAGTCAGGATCACAACCCTACGATCTCTTTTGGCCCAGAAGACTTGGAAGAGGTAGAAGCTCCCCATGAAGATGCCCTGGTAAACCTTGCCCGCATCGCCAACTATGAGGTCAAGCGCATCTTCATAGATACAGGAAGTTCCGCGAAAATCATGTACAAGGCTGCTCTGGATCAGATGCAGATCGACGAGGATGAACTACTTCCGGTCTCGACCCCGCTGTTTGGCTTCACCGAGTATTGAGTACAGACGATAGGGAAAATCTCCTTATCGCTATCATTGGGCAGCGACGTGCTCGAGAGGACCAGGAGGATACCCTTCTTGATCGTGGACGCTCCCTCCTCTTACAACGCCATCTTGGGTCGTCCGACGCTCAGTGTCTTCCAGGCAGTGGTCTCTGTCTACCACCAGAAGATAAAATTCCCGGTTGGAGATCGAGTGGCTGAAGTCAAAGGGGATCAATTAGTTTCTCGGCGATGCTAAAGTGGGGAAGTCAGATCGGAGTCCCGGATAACCCCGAGGGAACAAGAAGGATAGCCGGTGGAAGCGGTCGTTCATAGGAAGTCAGGGACAAAAAGCTCAAGAGGTCAGGGCAGGCCAACTGTCTCCAACCCTGTCACCCCCGGTAAGATTTGTGTGGCATACTATCTACTCGCCTGTGTATTCTTGATGCCTTGCAGTGAATTTAAGAAATAAAGGAACGTTGGATGGGAAGGCAGAGACACCGCGAAGGCATCCTCATCGTCGGAGGCAAGAACGCCTTCCTTAGGGATGGGAGAGAGCATGCTTGGGCTGAGGGGACGCGACCTCTTCTGTCTCGGGAATAGGCCTTCCGGGAGTTTTCTCTTATGCCGCCCAAAGAGTGGGGGCCTTTGCGGGTCGACAGGAGTCGATGGCCTCCCTGCGGCCTCCCCCGTATGGATTGCTGCATGAGGAGGATCAATCCCCGAAGGGGGCGCCAATCCCCGTGCTGGCAGACACACCCGGAATCTCATGATCGGCAGGTGTCGGAGGCACAGCAGGAGCCTTTGTCTGCTCCGCCACGACATACTCACTGGAGGATTCGGTAGTCTCCTCCGGCGACTCGGCTGAAGCAGAAGGCGAGGCGAGGGGAATGGGAGGGGGATCCAGGGCCCCCTTGTTGACTTTATCCCACTTGATGAGCCGGTGAATCGCCCTCAAGAGCATGACTTCCTCTGCAATAGACAGACAACGGAACATCAGTTAGAATTAACAGGCATGGATGAAAAAGGTAAACTTACTAAGGCGGGGACTGATGCGGGTCACTTTAGGGCTTAGACCCGCGCGGTACATGAGCTCCTCGCATTGTACCAGGCCTGAGCCGCTGAACTCCATGCAGGAGAGAACGCTCCTGGCTCGCTGGTAGGCGGGGCTTTGTAGAAAGTTCCCTAAGATAGGGGGAGCAAGCAGATTCTCCTACCAGCGATGGGAGCTGAAAGGGCTGTGGGGTAGTCGAATGAAGAAAAACTTCTCCTTCCACCCTTTATGGGAAGAAGAGAACCCTCCTAAGAACCTATGACATAAGCCCGCCATAAAGCCAAACGCCCCTCGCGAGCAATCGAAACGAAGAAGGAATGGAAAAGGCGAGGGGTCAAAGGAATGTCGAAGAGTTTAAAGATAATATACGTCCCACCCATCAGAGCAAAGGCGTTGGGAGCCATCTGGTGGAGAGGAATCAAAATAGTAGGTCACGTTCATGAAGAAAGGAGGACTGGGGAAACGGAGCCCTGACTCTACTTGCCCCAGAAAGAAGGTAAGGAAACCTATAGGAGACTCCACCGGCGCCTGGTCTACTTTAGGGATCACCACTGTCATCTCGGTCGGAATGCGGTAAGCCTAAATGGCCGCCTGTAGGACCTCTGACCTCACTCTAGAAGAGGTGGCCTCGTACCACTCCGCTTGGTAGCCCTCCATAATTCCTAAGGAAAAAGACGAGAAGGAAGCAAGAGACTTACGCTAAAGGGGTCCTTAGGAAAGAGGACGAAGACGATGTCTGCTGAATGAGGAAGCCAGAAGGTCGCCGAAGTTCTTCGACTCCCCTTTTTATACAGAGGAGGTCGCCTGCATGAATGCAATAGGGGCAAGGCACGTGGACGGCGGACAATAGTCACATCGAGGTGGTACCACTGAACAGCCGTTTGATGTGAGCTTGCTACAGCTGCGCATGTCAGCAAGATATCGCAAGGAGAGCAGTTAAGGCACGTGGCGAAGACGAATTCGCGATGGAGTTTTGTCACTATTAAAAAGCGCCATGCGCTTTTATGGATGATGGATGACTATCATTGCTGCGCCTCGAGAATTGCAAGAGCCTTTTAGGAGGGCTAATTCAAAACGAGGTTGCCTTGGACCCCAAGGCGAATGTTTCGATTCCTCGGACTCAGCATGCTACTAATAAAGAAGTAATGGGTGCATGGACCCACCATGACATAGCTTTTTCGCTACACTACTAGTCTAATCAGTCAGCAACTCTTCTTTCGATTAGATTTGAAGGGAAGGACTTGTGATGAGGTTGAGAATCCCGTGACTGACACGTGGACTGAAGAAGCTATGTGGCAAGATCTACCGAGTCTGGACGACTCTCTTCACGTGGCTCCCGAGACCCCCTTTCGGGAAGGTGGAACCCCGAGAGCACCACGAACAAGCATACCCTGGAGACCGACCCGGAAAGACACATGCCCGAGATCACCTCGAGAGGTCAGGTCTCCGAGACCACCTCGGGAAGCGCCCGGGACCCCTCGGGGCAAAAGTCCCCGAGATCACCTCGGGGTAGCGGAGCTCAAAGAGCACTCGGCCTCAAGTAACGGGTTCCCTTTCTTCGGATCTACAGATAAGCACCACCTACGATCACAGGATGATCATGGCCCGTAAGACGCAGCCATTAACGTCTTTATTATCGTAACGGATCAGATTTAATGGCGGCTACGACCGTTACAAAGGTTATCCAGTAACCGAAGATTGGGGAGACATGGCGAGGATCGTGGAGACACGTGTGACCGCCGCCTCAGATATAAAAAGTATTCCAACCCCTCCGGTAAAGGGGTTAGGCACTCTCTATCTTGCACATCTCCTTGCTTTCTTTCATCTTCTATACTGAGGCACTGACTTGAGCGTCAAAGTAGGCTCTGCCGGTTAACCTCCGGCATGTTCCCATTAATGCTCGTGTTGTTCTCGCACGATGGTCGTTCTTCCTTTAGCGTCAATATCCGTGGGAGTTGGATCCTGATGATTGACCATCGATGTCGATTCATTCCGAAATATATCATATACTACAATAATATTATATTAAGGAGTACATGTCATAATAAATATGGAATACTTGTTACACATTTTAATAGTTGATCCTAACTATTATAATAATACAAAAAGTAAAAAAACAACATTATAACTATACAGTTATGCAACACTAAAAGTAAAAAATATTCTTGAAAAGTGGAGTCCCCTTTTTTTATTATTAATTTTTTAGAAAAAAGTAGAGATATTTTGACGATTTTCATATTGCAAGACCTAAAACACAACCCAATAACATGCTAGAGCACATAACACTTAATTAGGGCTACGGTTAAATGATAAGGCAAACTTCCAGGACAATTAAGACAAACTTCCAAGACAATTAATATTCGAATCTCATTAACAAAACATTACAATTAGGTTATATTTAGTAAAAGATAATCTATTTTATTATATAATCAAGATTACATTACAAGATTAATAATTTCATTTGGTATAATTTTAAAAATATAATATAATATAATATAATCAAGATTATGCTTCAAGATGTATTACTTTATTTGATATAATTTAAAATTTATTATGTAATTTGAGTTTAAAAAATTAATAAAATTTTATAATCTGGATTAAAAAGTCAATAATATATAATCGGGATTATATTTAAAGTTCAATTATATTACAAACTTTATTACATTATCCGTAACCAAATATTACCTTATATCATTTCAGATCAGTAGATAGTAGATGAGCTCTTTCAAATCCTTGGGCAGCATTATAAAGAGGAAGTTGCAAAACAAAAGCTCGGTACCTTGAGGTTTCAAGTGCAATCTACCTTGTGTGGTTAGTATACTCGCAATCGATGTCGCTTGGAGGGGATGACTCCTGTGTTGGTGAGAGCCCTAGAGCCGATCATGTAATGATTGTATGGACTAATTTGTATCATATTCCTATGTATGAATAAAGGCATGTTTTATGGTTATTATACTTACGTGTATTTGTGCCAATTAGCTAAGTGTAATAATGTCCTTGAGTAGAAGGTTCTTATCTATATTAATCGATTGGTTGAATCGATAGTGAGAGATATAGAGAACACTACTCTAAATAATTCCTAGTCGAGTATTAACATTCAGGGACAATGTTAATACGTAGAGACTAGCATGTGAGTCAACATGATGACTTGATCTCACAAATCATGGATATAGAGATATCAAGTTGACACATGGGTATGCATTGGAGAATGTATACTGAATGACCCGCCATGAGAAAGTATCATGGATCGTTATATGAGTGTCATATACTTTCTCATGTGGCTATTAGTATGACTATTAGTCCTTGGACCTGAAGTCACCATGGATTCCTACATAAGGAGTTACGTACTTTGGCTTCGTCAAACGTCACCCGTAAATGGGTGGACTATAAAGGCGATTACTGGGTATGTAACAAATTATGGAGAGGGATGTGAGTGATGTAGATGGGATCTATCCCTCCTATATGACGGGAGCGATATCGTATTCTTGATAGAGTGAGACCACAAAGTGCATGGCCATGCCCAAGTGAGTCAATATGAGATATTGAGCTCACTTGATTAGTGTGAGTCTACTTGGAGTTCAAGATATAGATTGACTCGAGGATGACACGGTCTATGCCTCAATTGAGTCAATCTAGATATCAAGGATAGAGGGACATTATCATATATTGTGAGAGTCACAATTATTGGTCACAAGGTGATGTTGGATCTCAACATTCTTGTAACTTGGGTAGCAATGATGTGTTGCTAGATACCGCTCATTGCTTATGTTTCTAAGACGTTAGAAGCATTGCCAACGTTACAAGAACCTATAGGGTCACACGCAAAGAACAAATAGATGGAGAAAAATTGAAGTCAAGTTTGACTTGGCTAAATATGGAAAGTCCATAAAAGGCAAGTTTGACTTGACCTAAATCCAAATCAAGTTTGACTTGACTTGGTTCCACTTCAGTTAGACTTGACATGGGAGAAGAAATGAAGTCAAGTTTGACTTGGACTAATATGGAAAGTCCATAAAAGGCAAGTTTGACTTGACCTAAATCCAAATCAAGTTTGACTTGACTTGGTTCCACTTCGAGTTAGACTCAACATGGGAGAAGAAATGGAGTCAATTTCGACTTGGCTAAATATGGAAAGTCCATAAAAGGCAAGTTTGACTTGACCTAAATCCAAATCAAGTTTGACTTGACTTGGTTCCAATTCAAGTTAGACTTGACTTGGTTTTCCCCCCCCCCCATTTGAATTTCGAATTCAAATTGATAGGGGATTTGGAAGGCCACCCAATGGCACTTAATGGCCATTATGGCCGGCCACCTAATGGCCATTAATGGCCATTAAGTGGCCGGCCACCCAAGGGAAACAAAAGGCGGGTTTTGTTTCATTTTGGGGCTCTTCTTCTCCTCCCGGATTTTTCTTCTTCCTCTCCCTCTCTTGGCCGAAACCCATAGGGGTGCTAGCACACCGAGGTTTCGATCCATCTTCTTTTGTTCGCGTGGATACATATAGAGGAGTGTCTACTTTGATACTCTACGAGATCCGGCGGCCTCTTGGATAAGCGGGAAAGCGAAGGGCTACGCGTCAAGGGTAATGTCCTTATCACGTAGATCTAGTGTAGATCTAGATATTAAACTCGTACTCGTATTTGTTTTATAAGTTCGCACGGATCCGTGGCCGAGATTCTGGGGTTTCCGCAACGCAAAAAGCGGTTTTTGCGGCCTAGAATTTCCAACAGTGGTATCAGAGCCACGTGCGAACCTTGTACGAGTTTAAATTTGTTTTTTTTTGTATTAGATACAAAATTTACAGAAAAATAATATTCTGTGATTTTTCGAAATTTATAGTATTTATGGGTATTTTTCTCAGGAAGTTGAAGCAACAAGTGTTCGGACACTTGTAGGCTTCACCGATCGAGAAAAACTTTCCGAAACGGAAAGATCTCGCTATAATCTTTCGGGACAGCGGCTTAAGTTGCTGTAAGATGTTTTTGGGACACTCGTGAAATTCATTTCGCAAGTAGGGGTGCGGCCCCTAACCCCGCGAGGGGCATTGTCCCGAAATCGTGCCCGAAAATCGCGTAGCGGGACCGTTACGGAAGTGTAACTCATAATATTGTAAAATTGTCGAAAAATTATAGAAATTTATTTAAAATACATAATTTGGAATTATGTATGAATTTGTGATGATCATGGCCCAATAAAAACCCAATATGATTGGAATGTGTTGTAATTCATATTACGGTCTGCGTACCGTTTTTGTGATTGTGCGTGTTGTATAGTGTATGCGACCTGCGAGTCGGCTTCTTTTATTTTATTTCTGTACTTTCTTATTTTGTAATGTACAAAATGAAGACGGTGGGCGGTTCATCCGAAGACGGAGTTATGGAGGGAGCCGACGACACGTGGCGGTCAAAGGAGAAGCTTGGAGAAGCGAAACCCTAGGTTGACCGTCCGATCTTCTCATTGGCTTGAGAAGATCGTAGTAGGGCCATGATCCAATCACAAATTAAATTATTTTATTATTTGCTTGTATGTGATGCATGCTAGAGTAAAATAATTAGAGCCTTGTGTATATGATACACCCTCTCTCTTGCGATTAGATTCGATCTAATTCAAATCAACTCATTCTCGAAATGCCTAACAAGTTTTGATACCTATCACTACCTCGATCATTTGTTGTTGTTGAATCTGCCAAAGCAGAGCAACACATTTAATCTTGGTAGGGTACGGAGGGACAATCTTGGTCCCGCCTATCACGGCTTGGGTGAGAACAAACTCAATCAGATTGAGTGAAACTAGTTAACTCGGTTGGATCGAGTTCAACTATAGGCATATTCCAATCGTTGGAAAGGTAGGATAAAATCGCATTTATATTAAAACTTGGGCGATTTAGCCAAAGCTAACTCAAGTTTTTATGTAAATGTAAATTTTAATCCTATAAACAAGAGTTGCATAGAGATGTAATCGGTAAATTGTTACCTACCGATCGTACTAAGTCTTGGGCGATTTAGCCAAAGCTAACTCAAGGATTAGTATGATGTGGATCTTGTCCCACTATATTATAGTTAAATTAGATAGAATCTTGTAGCGTGGTTTGACCACGTCTATGACTTGATTCTACAAAATTTCTATAATTCAGTGGGAGAATCGTTTAATTAAAGGCCTAATTAAATGATAGTTGGAATGTGATAATTTATTTTCTGCATTTTATTGTTGTAGATTGCCATGTCGACAAACGCAAATACTCTCTCCCTGCGATCTGTCCTTGAGAAGGACAAGCTCAACGGAGCAAACTTCCTGGACTGGTACAGGAACTTGAGAATAGTTCTCAAGCAAGAACGTAAACTGTACGTTCTGGAGCAGCCTATTCCCGAGGCACCTCCTGCCACTGCCACGCGAGCTGACCGTGATGCTCACAAGAAGCATCAAGATGACGCATTAGATGTGTCATGCCTTATGCTCGCAACCATGAACTCTGAGCTTCAGAAGCAACATGAGTTAATGGATGCTTTCGATATGGTTGAGCATCTGCGTCAACTGTATCAAGGACAAGCAAGGCACGAGAGATTTGAGATCTCTAAGGCACTGTTTCAGTGCAAGATGCAAGAAGGGACTCCCGTAGGTCCCTATGTACTCAAGATGATTGGGTACATAGAGAATCTGCAGAGATTGGGATTCCCACTGGGCCAAGAGCTGGCCACAGACTTGATCTTGCAGTCCCTACCCGAAAGTTATAGTCAATTTGTCATGAACTGGAACATGAACGAAATTGACAAGCCCCTGCCTGAGATGCTCAGCATGTTGAGAACTGCTGAGCTCAATCTTAAGAAGGCCAAGCCCATTTTGATGGTGCAGAAGGACAAAGGTAAGGGCAAGCCCAAAGGCAAGGGAAAGTCTCAAGCCAAGGGCAAGGGCAAGGGCAAAGCACTGAAACCCAAAGGAGGGGTTGCCAAGGATGCTACCTGCTTCCACTGCGGTGAGACCGGACACTGGAAGCGGAACTGCAAGAAGTATATGGAAGATCTCCAGAAGAAGAGAAGTCAGACTTCTACTTCAGGTATTCATGTTATAGAAGTCAATTTGTCTATTTCTACATCATGGGTATTAGATACCGGATGTGCTTCTCACATTTGTACTAATGTGCAGGCGCTGAGAAATAGCAGGACATTGACAAAGGGCGAGGTGGACTTACGAGTTGGCAATGGAGCAAGAGTTGCTGCTGTTGCTACAGGAGTTTATATGCTATCTCTGCCCTCTGGGCTTGTACTAGAGTTAGATGATTGTTATTATGTGCCTGCTCTGACTAAGAACATAGTTTCTGTTTCTTGTTTAGACAAGAAAGGATTTTCGTTTATAATAAAGAACAAATGTTGTTCAGTTTATTTGAATGAAATGTTCTATTGTAGTGCACCTCTGATGAACGGACTCTATCTTCTAGACTTAGAAAACCCTATCTATAACATAAATACCAAAAGGCTCAAGTCTAATGACCTGAACCAAACCTATATCTGGCACTGTCGCTTAGGCCATATAAATGAGAGTCGCCTATCCCAGCTCCATAGAGATGGTTTGCTGGACTCATTTGATTTCGAATCATTTGAGACATGCGAGTCTTGCCTTCTTGGCAAGATGACCAAGACTCCATTCAGTGGACACAGCGAAAGAGCAACCGATTTGTTAGGTCTTATACATACCGATGTATGTGGCCCTTTCAATGTTGCTGCCAGAGGAGGTTATAGGTACTTCATTACATTTACTGATGATTTCAGTAGATATGGTTATGTGTACTTGATGACACATAAGTCAGAATCCTTTGAAAAGTTCAAAGAATTCAAGAATGAAGTACAAAACCAGCTTGGCAAGAGTATTAAAATACTTCGATCAGATCGAGGTGGAGAATACCTCAGCCATGAGTTCCGTGACTATCTAGCTGAGTGTGGGATTCTGTCCCAACTCACTCCTCCTGGAACACCACAATGGAATGGTGTGTCCGAAAGGAGGAATCGAACCCTATTAGATATGGTGCGATCCATGATGAGTCACACAGATCTTCCTATATCCTTTTGGGGATATGCTCTGGACACGGCAGCCTTCACTCTTAACCGTGTTCCATCAAAGGCTGTAGTAAAGACACCATATCAGATATGGACTGGGAAGAGTCCCCAGATGTCTTTTATGAGGATTTGGGGTTGTGAGGCTTACGTTCGACGTCAAGTCTCAGACAAACTGGGACCCAAATCTGATAAGTGCTATTTTGTAGGATATCCCAAGGAAACGAAGGGATATTACTTCTACATACCCAGTCAGCACAAAGTGTTTGTGGCGAAGACTGGGGTTTTTCTAGAAAGGGACTTTGTTTCTAGAAAAACTAGTGGGAGTACGTTCGATCTTGAAGAACTTCAAGATATGGACCATAGCACTGAGGCCTTGATGGAGGTTGAACAGGAACCACAAAATGTTGTGGATCATGAGGTTGTTGCACAAGGAGTTATGCAACAACAGCCTGTTCAAGTAGACCTACCTCTTCGCAGGTCTGGTAGGGTACGTCATCAGCCTGAGAGATATTCATTTCTCTTGTCTGATGACAATGAAGTTGTGCTCATTGAGAATGAGCCTACAACCTATCAGGAAGCTGTGATGAGCCCAGATTCTGAGAAATGGCTTGAGGCCATGAGATCCGAAATGGATTCCATGTACACCAACCAAGTTTGGACCTTGGTTGATCCACCTGAAGGGGTAAAACCCATTGGGTGTAAGTGGGTCTTTAAAAGAAAGACTGACATGGGAGGACTTACGCATACCTATAAGGGTAGACTGGTAGCAAAGGGTTTCAAACAAATTCATGGTATTGACTATGATGAAACCTTTTCTCCAGTAGCGATGTTCAAATCCATTCGGATCATGCTTGCTATTGCAGCATACCACGATTATGAGATCTGGCAGATGGATGTCAAAACCGCGTTCCTGAATGGGAACCTACTCGAGGATGTGTACATGACACAACCTGAGGGTTTTGTAGATCCAAAGCATACTGGCAGAGTATGCAAGCTGCAAAGGTCCATTTATGGACTAAAGCAAGCTTCTCGGAGCTGGAATCTTCGATTCGATGATGCAATCAAACAGTTTGGTTTCATCAAGAATGAAGATGAACCCTGTGTCTACAAGAGGGTTGAAGGAAACATAGTTGTTTTCCTCATATTGTATGTGGATGACATACTACTCATTGGGAATGATATTCCTATGCTTCAGTCTGTGAAGACTTGGCTGGGAAATTGTTTCTCAATGAAGGACTTAGGTGAAGCAGCCTGTATTTTAGGCATCAAGATCTATAGAGATAGATCTAAGAGATTGCTTGGCCTAAGTCAGAGTACATACATTGACAAGGTCTTACTTCGGTTTGCCATGCAGAATTCCAAGAAAGGATTTCTGCCTATGTCACATGGTATGAGTCTTTCGAAGACTCAAAGTCCCTCTTCTAGAGAGGAGAGAGACCGCATGGATCAGATCCCTTATGCCTCGGCCATAGGATCTATCATGTACGCCATGCTATGTACTCGTCCTGATGTCTCGTATGCTTTAGTATGACGAGCAGATACCAGTCAGATCCAGGTGAGCGTCACTGGATAGCGGTCAAGAATATTCTTAAGTACTTGAGAAGGACTAAAGAATATTTCTTGATATATGGGGGCGATGAGGAGCTAACTGTAAAGGGTTACAGTGATGCCAGCTTCCAAACCGACCAGGATGATTATCGTCGCAGTCAGGGTTCGTGTTTTGTCTGAATGGCGGCGCTGTGAGCTGGAAGAGTTCGAAGCAGGACACAGTTGCTGATTCTACAACTGAGGCTGAGTATATTGCTGCATCAGAGGCAGCAAAGGAGGCAGTTTGGATCCGCAAGTTCGTTGCAGAGCTTGGGGTGGTTCCTAGCATTGCAGATCCCATAGAGCTCTATTGTGACAATAATGGGGCTATTGCGCAGGCTAAGGAACCTCGCTCACACCAGCGGACCAAACATATACTACGGCGCTTCCATCTCATTCGAGAGATCATCGATAGAGGAGATGTGAAGATATGCAGAGTACCCACAGAGGCGAATGTCGCAGATCCCCTGACCAAGGCTTTGGCACAGACAAAGCATGATGGTCACACTAGATCATTGGGTATTAGATACTACAGTGATTGGCACTAGTGCTAGTGGGAGATTGTTGGTGAGAGCCCTAGAGCCGATCATGTAATGATTGTATGGACTAATTTGTATCATATTCCTATGTATAAAGGCATGTTTTATGGTTATTATACTTACGTGTATTTGTGCCAATTAGCTAAGTATAATAATGTCCTTGAGTAGAAGTTTCTTATCTATATCAATCGATTGGTTGAATCGATAGTGAGATGATATAGAGAACACTACTCTAAATAATTCCTAGTCAAGTATTAACATTCAGGGACAATGTTAATACGTAGAGACTAGCATGTAGGTCAACATGATGACTTGATCTCAAAAGTCATGGATATAGAGATATCAAGTTGACACATGGGTATGCATTGGAGAATGTATACTGAATGACCCGCCATGAGAAAGTATCATGGATCGTTATATGAGTGTCATATACTTTCTCATGTGGCTATTAGTATGACTATTAGTCCTTGGACCTGAAGTCACCATGGATTCCTACATAAGGAGTTACGTACTTTGGCTTCGTCAAACGTCACCCGTAAATGGGTGGACTATAAAGGCGATTACTGGGTATGTAACAAATTATGGAGAGGGATGTGAGTGATGTAGATGGGATCTATCCCTCCTATATGACGGGAGCGATATCGTATTCTTGATAGAGTGAGACCACAAAGTGCATGGCCATGCCCAAGTGAGTCAATATGAGATATTGAGCTCACTTGATTAGTGTGAGTCTACTTGGAGTTCAAGATATAGATTGACTCGAGGATGACACGGTCTATGCCTCAATTGAGTCAATCTAGATATCAAGGATAGAGGGACATTATCATATATTGTGAGAGTCACAATTATTAGTCACAAGGTGATGTTGGATCTCAACATTCTTGTAACTTGGGTAGCAATGATGTGTTGCTAGATACCGCTCATTGCTTATGTTTCTAAGACGTTAGAAGCATTGCCAACGTTACAAGAACCTATAGGGTCACACGCAAAGAACAAATAGATGGAGAAAAATTGAAGTCAAGTTTGACTTGGCTAAATATGGAAAGTCCATAAAAGGCAAGTTTGACTTGACCTAAATCCAAATCAAGTTTGACTTGACTTGGTTCCACTTCGAGTTAGACTCAACATGGGAGAAGAAATGAAGTCAAGTTTGACTTGGCTAAATATGGAAAGTCCATAAAAGGCAAGTTTGACTTGACCTAAATCCAAATCAAGTTTGACTTGACTTGGTTCCACTTCGAGTTAGACTCAACATGGGAGAAGAAATGAAGTCAAGTTTGACTTGGCTAAATATGGAAAGTCCATAAAAGGCAAGTTTGACTTGACCTAAATCCAAATCAAGTTTGACTTGACTTGGTTCCAATTCAAGTTAGACTTGACTTGGTTTTTCCCCCCCCCCCCATTTGAATTTCGAATTCAAATTGATAGGGGATTTGGAAGGCCACCTAATGGCACTTAATGGCCATTATGGCCGGCCACCTAATGGCCATTAATGGCCATTAAGTGGCCGGCCACCCAAGGGAAACAAAAGGCGGGTTTTGTTTCATTTTGGTGGCTCTTCTTCTCCTCCCGGATTTTTCTTCTTCCTCTCCCTCTCTTGGCCGAAACCCATAGGGGTGCTAGCACACCGAGGTTTCGATCCATCTTCTTTTGTTCGCGTGGATACATATAGAGGAGTGTCTACTTTGATACTCTACGAGATCCGGCGGCCTCTTGGATAAGCGGGAAAGCGAAGGGCTACGCGTCAAGGGTAATGTCCTTATCACGTAGATCTAGTGTAGATCTAGATGTTAAACTCGTACTCGTATTTGTTTTATAAGTTCGCACGGATCCGTGGCCGAGATTCTGGGGTTTCCGCAACGCAAAAAGCGGTTTTTGCGGCCTAGAATTTCCAACAGTCCTAAGCAATACTCACCCATGACATCAAATGAGAGAATTTTTCATTTCTGAAAAATGCCTAGACTGCTGAAACAGGGAGAATCAGTCGACTACGACAGAGGGCAGTCGACTGATCTGTCATAGTTGACTGATACTCTGTCAGTCAGAATTTCATCTTCTGAGTCAAATTTTAGAAACTTCCTAAAAATACCAGAAAATCCCAAAAATTGTGAGAATTTGCAAGTATGTTTCATATGATATACTCTAACAAGAAAAAATATCAGTTCATGAAAAATGCAAACATGCTTGACTTTTTGACTAATGTTTGAATTTCTTGATAAACACTAACTTTGTATCAAAGTTTCAATCTAGTTTTGCAATCATACATGTTCCAAACTTATGGCAAAACATATAAAACACAGAATGATTTTCAAATGTTTAAAATGTCCAACCATAATCTTTGGGCAAGATGTCAATTAATTAAACACTTGCTTTCCCCATGGTTGGTCTATTTTTCATAATGTGATACATCTAATGACCCAACACTATGCTATATGCACAAGTGAATCATTTGTATCATCCTAATAGATCAAGAACCACCTTCCTATTATATTACCCCAAGGTCCATCCTATACTTCTATAAAACACATACCAAGGCCCCTTCTTAAGGATGTGAACTCCACTTCGGGAAGAGACTTGGTAAATATATCGGCAAGGTTTGGCTTTGACACAACTTAGTGCAAATCTATGTCACCCCTTGCCACATGATCTCTAATGAAGTGATGTTTCACATCAATGTGTTTTGTTCTAGAATGGTGGTTAATTGTACTTACATTATCACACAAGACCTTGACCATGGAGTAATGTAACTCATAATCCTCTAAGGTATGCATGATCCAAAGTAGTTGGGGCACACAACCACCCATTGCCACATATTCGACCTCCGTTATTGACAGGGCAACACATGGTTGTTTCCTACTACTCCAACTAACTAAAGATAACTCAATAAATTGACATCCTCCACTAGTACTCTTCCTATCTAGTTTACAACCTGCATAGTCCGAATCGGTGTATCTAAAACGTTCAACATTTGGAGTTCTCGGATACCAAAGCTCGACATTAAGAGTACCATTAATATATCTAAAAATCCTCTTGACTACCACTAGATGAGACTCTTTGGCACATGATTGATACCTTGCACACATACCTACAACAAATAATATATCGAGTCTACTAGCGGTTAGGTATAATAAACTACCAATCATGCTCCTGTATTGCTTTGAGTCTACCATTTTACCTCCAAGATCACTATCCATTTTGACATTAGTTCCTATAGGGTTAGTGAAGGATCATTTCAGGCGTGCAGAAGGGGGGGTGAATGCACTTTTCGTCGTTTTGGATCTCTACAGAATTGTTAGCGCAGCGGAAATAATATGCAAAAGAAATTCAAAACAATGCTAACACTTATCGTTTACTTGGTATCCACCCAGATGGGTGACTAGTCCAAGGATCCACGCTGCGAGCACCACTTTTCACTATCGAAAAGTCTCCTTGAGGTGGAGAAACCATTACAACCAGATCTTCCACTTTACAGATGCAGAAATACAAGAGAGGAAGCAAGGATCACTCTACAGACGAGCAGCACTTCGACACTGTACGGAACCATACCGTGCACGTGTAAAAAGTGCTCCTTTTATAGGTGAACAGGACAGATTCGCAATCTGTCCAGCCCGCTCTAGTCGACTGTCCCTGAGGCAGTCTACTGGCCTAGCATTAATTGCTAGCCAATGGCTAGTTTCAGGGTATAGCAGTCGACTGCCCCAAGGCCAGTCGACTGGTCCGAGGCCGCAAACTTTCTGTGGGTTTTGGCAGTCGACTGCCTCTGGGCCAGTCGACTGCCCTGCCTCCCAGCTCAGCTCCAGCCACTCCGGATCTTCTCCTTCACGTGTGCCTTCAGGTTTGCTCCCTTGGCTCGCCCCTTGAAGTCCTCTTCCTCTAGCTATCGTCCCACGGATGCGCACACAAGCCTTCCCTTGGCTTGCCTTCATGCCACCCTTCACGTGTGCCCTTGAAGTCCACTTCTCGACTTGGCCATGGAGCTCTCCTCCCTCGGCTCTCGTCCCTCAGATAAGTCGACCATATGTGATTCTCCAAGTCCTGCAAACTCAATCACACACATCAAATACAACATAACACTCTAATCTTAAACATATTCACACACACATCAAAATCATGATCTTCCAATCATTTAAGGGTCGATTGCCTCAACAATCTCCCCCTTTTTGATGTGTGGCAATATATTTAAGTGAGAGATAAATAATAGCCACAATAACAATAGCAACAGATAGCAATTGAAAACATAAGACATAATAACCCTTAAGAGGTAACCTCCCCCTTAATCCATGTCTTCTCCCTATTTTCAATCTTAATCATTATCCAAGTTAAGTTTCCACTTAACAGCAGCAATATTAAAAATATATGGCATATCAGAACCTAAGAGGTACCTCCCCCTTAATCCATGTCCTCTCCATTTTTAAACATTCAAGTTCTAAGTTAGAAAGAAAACCTTAAACCATCCATTCCAAGTTGAAATTCTAACTTAAACCACCCATTCTCCCCCTTTGACACCATCAAAATGATTGCCTCAAGCAACCAAAACCCATGGCATTAAATGAGAGAATTTTCAATTTCTAAAATTTCTCAAAGTGGCTGAAAACTTGCGTGCCAGTCGACTGCCCATGGGGCAGAAAACTTAGTTTGCCCATGGGGCAGTCGACTGATACGCAATCAGTAACCCATTTCAGCTTTTCTGCCGAATTTCAGAAACTCCGCAGAAAATTCCAAAAATTGTAAAGTTTTGCATACATGTTTGAAATGTTATACTCTATTAGGGAAAAATATTAAACCATATAAAATTTCTAACATGCATGACTTTTGATAAAAATCCAAAAGCTTTGAAAACCACTACATTTTGTATCAAACTTTGAAACCAATTGTGCAATCATATGGCTTTTAAAAACATGGCAAAGTATGTAAAGCATAAAATGATTTTCAAAGGTTTAAAATGTTCAACTATGATCTTTGGGCAATGTGTCAATTGATTAAACACTTGCCTTCCCCATAGTTGGTCTAGTTTTCATATATTGATACTTCTAATGGTTCAATAATGTGCTACAAGCACAAGTGAGCTAAATATATCACCCTAATGGATCAAGCACCCTTTTTCAAAGCTAATATCTCCATGTTCACCCTATACTTCCACAAAACACATTCCCAGGCCTCTTCTTAAGGATGTAAACTCCGATTCGGGAAGAGGCTTTGTAAATATGTCGGCTAGGTTCGATTTTGATTCAACATAGTGTGGGTCTATGTCTCCCCTTGCCACATGGTCTCTAATGAAGTGATGTTTCACTTCAATGTATTTTATCCTAGAATGGTGAACCAGATTTTTGGTTAAGTTGATTGTACTTACATTATCACACAAGACTTTGACCTTGGTGTAATGTAACTCATAATCCTCTAGGGTGCGCATGATCCAAAGGAGTTGGGAAACACACCCACCCATTGCCACATATTCCGCTTCCATTGTTGATAGGGCAATGCATGGTTGTTTCCTACTACTCCAACTAACTAAGGAAGAGCCAAGGAATTGACACCCTCCACTTGTACTCTTCCTATCTAATTTACAACCCGCATAGTCCGAGTCGGTGTATCCAATTAGATCAACACTAGGGGTTCTAGGATACCAAAGTCTGACATTGAGGGTCCCTTTCACATACCTTAAGATCCTCTTAACTACAACCAAATGGGATTCTTTGGAACAAGATTGGTACCTTTCACACATACCTACCGCAAAAAGTATGTCGGGTCTACTAGCGGTTAGATATAGGAGGCTGCCAATCATGCTCCTATATTGTTTAGAGTCTACCATTTTCCCTTCAATGTCACTATCCATTTTCATATTGGTTCCTATGGGTGTAAATGCTACCTTAGCATTTTCTAAACCAAATTTCTTTAACATCTCCTTAGCATATTTGGTTTGAAAGACATGTGTACCTTCATTAGTTTGCTTAACTTGAAGGCCTAAGAAAAAGATTAACTCTCCTACAAGACTCATCTCAAATTCATCTTCCATACACTTAATGAATTCTTGTATGAAGTCATTATTTGTTGACCCAAAGATGGTATCGTCTACATAGACTTGGGCAATAAATATGTCCTTGTCCTTAGATCTTAGGAACAATGTAGGGTCAATTGTTCCTCTCCTAAACCACTTAGACACTAGAAATGAAGAAAACCTTTCATACCAAGCTCGGAGAGCTTGTTTCAATCCATATAAGGCTTTTTTTTAATTTGTAGACGTGTCTTGGATAGTTGGGGTCCTCAAACCCGGGGGGTTGTTCTACATATACCTCTTCCTTAATGATCCCATTAAGGAATGTCGACTTCACATCCATTTGGTAGAGTGTGAAACCCATGTGAGCGACATAGGCTAGTAGAATTCTAATTGATTCTAACCTAGCTATGGGGGCATAAGTCTCATCATAATCTAGTCCCTCAACTTGGTTAAATCCCCTAGCTACCAATCTAGCCTTGTTCCTAGTGATTTTACCTTGGTCATCTAGTTTGTTCCTAAAGACCCATCTTGGGATTACAATGGTACAATCAATGGGCCTAGGAACTAACTCCCAAACTTCACTCCTCTCAAATTGATTTAGCTCTTCTTGCATAGCTAAAACCCAATCAACATCTCCCAATGCTTCATCAATGGACTTAGGTTCTGATTGGGAGATTAGAGCTACTTGACTAGTTTGATCCCTAAAATAGGTCCTAGTCCTTACTCCTTGAGTGATATCACCCACTATTTGGTCAATAGGGTGATCATGGTGATGTCTCAAGGGCCTAGAGGTTGTGGGTTCATTTACTCCTTCTTCCTCATCCTTTAGGGTACTTCTTACTCCCCCTTGATCATTGCCCTCCAAATGTAGGTCTTGGATTCTTTGGGCAAGGGGTTGGACCTCATCTATATCCTTATCAATTGAAGCCTTTCTAGGGTAGGTACTAGTTGTTTCATCAAATTTAACATTTGAGGACTCCTCAATCACTTTTGTCCTCTTGTTGTAGACTCTATAACCCCTACTAGTCAATGAGTACCCTACTAGAATTCCTTCATCGGACTTGGAGTCAAATTTTCTTAGGTCATCTTTGGTGTTTAAGATATAGACTTTACATCCAAAGACCCTAAAATAGTGAACTTGAGGTACCCTTCCATTCCACAGTTCAATAGGTGTTTTTCCTAAAAACCTATGTACCAAGACCCTGTTTTGAATATAGCAAGCGGCGTTAACCGCTTCGGCCCAAAAATAGCTAGGAAGAGAATATGCATTGAGCATAGTCCTAGCAGCTTCTTGTAGGGCTCGATTTCTCCTCTCAACTACCCCATTTTGTTGAAGAGTCCTTGGGCATGAAAATTCATTCTTGTACCCATTTTCAACATAAAATTGTATGAAACTTGCGTTTTGGAACTACCCACCATGGTCACTCCTAATTCGATTTATTTTGATATGTTTTTCGTTTTCTACCCTCTTACTAAATCCTATAAAGATCTCTAGGGTATCATCCTTATATTTCAAGAAATAAACCCATGTAAATCTAGAGAAATCATCTACTATGACTAGGCAATATTTACTCCCTACAAGTGAGGGAGTACTATGACAATCAAATAAATCTATGTGCAAAAGTTCTAAAGGCAAAGAGGTAGTGGTTAGGGTTTTACCTTTGTGTGATGCTTTTGATTGCTTACCCTCTTGGCATGCATCACACAACTTGGTCTTCTCATACTTGATCATTGGTAGCCCCTTCACCAACTCTTCCTTGACCACTCTTGCAATGCTCCTCATGTTGATGTGTCCAAGTCTCCTGTGCCACAACCATCCTTCTTCTTCTTTGGACATGAGACACTTAGTAACATTATTACTAGCATATGTAAGATCAAGATAATATAAATTTGCCTCTCTAAACCCTTCTAGTATGATATTAGTTGATTCATTTTGCCTAATGATGTATTTTCTAGCATGAAATTCAACTTTAAAACCGGCATCACATAATTGGCTTACACTTAATAAATTGAATTTCATGTCTTTGATTAAAAGTACCTTATGTATTGAAATGGTGGGAGATACCTCAATTGTGCCCCTACCAATGATTCTCAACTTTCCACTATTCCCAAAGGAGATCGTCCCTTCTCTTAGGTAGCTAATAGTGGTGAACTTTCTCACATCCTCGGTCATGTGTCTTGAGCATCCACTATCTACTATCCACATAGTTGGGGCCTCCTTCACCTTTACCTAAATAACATGCAAAGCATACTCTTTTGGTACCCATATCTTTGATCCATAAGTATCATTTAGAAATCTCTTAGATACCCATGTCATCTTTGTGTTTCCCCTAGCCCCTAGTCTCCTAGATGCATCAATCCTATCGGTAAGTGAAATAAATGCTATTTCCTTGATTTTAGGCCTATAACCCAACCCGGCCTTGTTATACACAGCCCTTTGACTGTTGATGATCATATCTAGGTTACTAGATCCCACTTGAAATTTTCTAAGGGCCTTCGTGAGATCATCTACCTGTTTCCTTAATTCCCTATTTTCATTTTCAAGGTGTGAAACATGTGAAGAGGTAAAACTAGCATGCAAATCTTTATGTTTAGTACCTTCTACTCTAAGCATGGCAATTTGTCCTTTTAGATCCTTAACTTTACTTCTAGCCTTATCTAAGTCCATGTTCATACTAGAAATTATTTTCACTAAAGTAGAGGAGGGTAAGTTGTATACCTCACTTATTGAAGCTTCTGACTCTGATGATGAAGTGGAGGAGCTCTCATCTTCACTGCTTGAGCATTGTTCATCGTCTGAGGAGTCTGAGTGATCTTGTGCCATAAGAGCAAAGTGGGAGACTTGCTCTTCTACTTCCTCTAAGGATGAGGGATCATCCCAAGTTGCCTTGAGGTTGGTGGCACCTTTCTCTTTCCCCTTTGATTTCTTCTTGTCACTCTTCTTCTTCTCTTCATTCTTGTCATCCCTTTTCTTCAATTGGGGACACTCATTTTTCATATGCCCCTCTTGATGGCAGTTGTAGCATATTATGTCCTTGGCCTTACCCTTACTTTTGGCCCCTTTCCTAGCATAGGATTTGTTAGACAAACTTTTAAAGGCTCTACGAAATTTTCTTACCATGAAGGCCTCTTGGTCACTATCCATAGAGGCGCTTGACTCCTCTATGTCAGATGAAGATGAGTAGACCACCTTCTTCTTCTCCTTTCTCCTCTTCTTCTCCTTTTCTGCAACAAAGGCAATACCTTTCTCTTTTACCTAGATATTAGTTTGCTCATGTAGTTCAAATTCACAGAAAAGATCATCTAATTTAACAATTGACAAATCCCTCGATACTTTGTATGCATCAACTGTAACGCCCGCTTTTTTTTTCTTTTCATAAGCGGCATTACGTTAACATGCTTAGGGCATGTAGACATCATAAGGCAGTGGAATAACTTTAACTTATACATGCCCTGTTACCATTATTAACTTAATGACATAGGAACCTTAGCATATTAACTTTGAACTTAAGCATCATATCATATCATGTCATACGTAACGTCATATCATAAGGTTCCATAGGTCATTATTCAGACATATAAGTAACCAAGGTGAAGTTCCAGCATAAACAGTAAACATAGAGTTTCCTGGGCCAAGTCACTACTACACACATGCGTTCCTGCCCTCCTGCTGCTTCCTTCATTGTCCCCTTGAATGATCTGCGACATAAGGAAATAAGACTATAAGCACACAGGCTTAGTAAGACTCTTTCCTACTCACAAAACCATTCATCATTCATCATCTCATAATGAGCACATAAAACATTAACATACTTGGTGCTCTACTTAGAACATAACATCTTACATCACTTATCGTATACATAGCATGGCATGAACATAAACATAGTAAACATTCTAAGCATGGCATGATACATGGCATAAACATAAACATAGTGAACATTCTAAGCATGGCATAATACTTGGCATGAATCATAAACATAGTAGACATTCTAAGCATGGCATAATTCATGGCATAAATCATAAACATAGTAGACATTCTAAGCATGGTATAATACTTGGCATGAACATAAACATGATGAACATTCTTCCTATCATAACATATGAGCATCTTCTTAACATTATCATGGCATAGATCATTTGTTCTCATGCATATTTCTTAACATGAAGCGTAAGCATAAAATCTTATCATCATAGCATAATGCATAACATGAATGGATGCATGAGTGGAATGCATATATATAAGGGATGCTTAACTTTTAAAACATACTTTTCATTTGCTTAAACATAATCATCATAACATCATTTGGGGTCCCCGGCTTGTACCACATACATACATCATAGCGCGCATCCCTAGCAAGTCCGAGGTCGCGAGCCCCAACCTACTAGGGTAAGGACAGCATAGTCGGTAGTCCCCGAACCGAGGCGTTCTTAAGGTGCCCATCCCTGTTGCACAGCTCCGGTAGTGCCAGAACCGTGGACAGCTTCGGTAGTCCAAAACCAGGGCGTTCTTAAGGTGCCCATCCCTTGGACCTATACTTCGGTCCGGTACAAGCCCATACATAAAGTAAAATACTTTTCATGCTTCATCATTCATAAGACATTCATGGCATCTTTAACATAGCATAACTTGTTACGGCCCGGCCCGTCTACCGGCCCATTTACCGGTCCTCACGACCGTCGTACCGTCGACCATCGACCGTGCCGTTTAACATATTTATGCCTTAAAGACATAAGCATCATCTTTCATTCATTCATCATACTTAAACTTCATTCATCATTTCCATTCTTAGACATGGCATATGTCCACATCATTCATAGAGCATGGCATACATACATATTATCCTCAAACATGGCATATCATTCATAAACATGTCATATCATTCATAAACATGGCATATCATCCGTAAACATGGCATATCATCCGTAAACATGGCATATCATTCATAAACATGGCATATCTTTCATAAACATGGCATATCATTCATAAACATGGCATATCTTTCATAAACATGGCATATCATTCATAACCTAAACATGAAACATAAACATGGTGCTTAAACCTTAGGGTTATGGTTAACATGATTTCTACCACATGCTTGATCCTATACATATAAATACCTTATGGTAGACATGTACTATCATTCTTTGAACCCTAACTCCACCCCAAACCCTAGATATCATGCTTGGCCGAAACTTCCAAGGTGGAGTTCCATCAATTCCATAAACATGTAGCATAGCATAAGGTAAAGGAATCACCATACATCATTTATGAGACCATAGGAAGTCATTGGGCTCATGATTAGGGTTAACCCTAACCTTTAGGCCACTTTCCTAGGCTGGCCAAAATTTATAAAACGATGGGGAGTATGGAAAAATTCCATTAGAATCCCCAATAATTCATGAAACACTAATCACATCTTACCATAGAGCCATTGGAGCCCTTACTTGAAATAAATCTTAACTTTTACCCTATTAATCCTTTTTGGCCGAAACTTGTAGAGTCCCAAATCCATGTGAAAATTCACATAATCACCTTCCATCACACTTATATCATGGCAACACATAAACATATGCTTGAAGTTAAAGACTGAACCCTAACCCTTGGGTCCTTGGGGTTGGCCGAAACATATAGGGCCTCTAGGGTACCCCAAAAATTCTCAAAAAATTGTATTTAACATCTAAACATCATGAGAAAACATTAAACAACATTTTGGAGATTTTTAGCATCATTAAGGACCCTTACATATTGTGGCCGAAACCCTAGGGTATCCTTGGGTGCTTGCATTGCTTCTTTCATGTTGGCCGAAACCCTAGGGTATCCTAGGGTACTCCAAAAATTCCCAAAAATTATACTTAACCTCTAAACATCATAAGGAAACACTAAATAGCATTATACAGATTTTTAGCATATTTATAGACCTAAAAATCATGGTGGCCGAAACCCTTAAGCATGAGGGTCTTGGTTTTCTTTCCTTTCAACATCAAATTCGAAAACCAACCACTATATCATACTAAAAATCATAAAAATCATAGGGAACTATTATACCACAGGTGAGGGAGTCTTACCTTGGGATTTCTTGATTTTTAGACCTTAAAAGAGAAAGAACTTGTAGAACTCTTGACCCTTGATCCCTCCTTGCCCTTGTACTCTTGTAGAGACTTTAGATCTAGGAGATGGAACCTTGGTGGAAACTTTTCCAAGGGGAAAACCCTCTAGGAGTGGTCGGCTTGAATGAGGGAGGAAGGGAGGAGGAAATGCAATTGAAAGAAGAGAGAATGAAACTCCCAAACCCCCTTATTTATCATCCATTAAAGAGGTAAATGAAGAGTCTCTCCATGACTCTTCATCTTCTTCTTAATCTTAACTTATATCCACTTCATTTCCTCATAGAAATCCCTTGCTAGGTGAGTTGGTTAAGGCTTACATGGTTGTATAAGAGGTCCAAGGTTCAATCCTTGGCTCATGCACCTTTATTTTTATTTCATTTATTTTATTATTTTTATTTCCTAAATTCCGAAAATCCCCTGCCAATATTCCTAAATAAAATTCTTTTATATTTATATTAATTTTACCTAATTTATATTAATTTTACCTAATTAATACCCATTTTTGGAGCCCATTTAAAGCTCATTGGTACTTAATTTTCTCAATTTAAATGAGAAAACATGGATTTTCTAGGCCAAAGTTCTCCTTAATATTTTTAGGTCCCTTGGAAAATTATTTAAACATGCTTAATATTTTAAGAAAATATTAAGAGAATTTTCCGGATGAAGATGAGTAGACCACCTTCTTCTTCTCCTTTCTCCTCTTCTTCTCCTTTTCTGCAACAAAGGCAATACCTTTCTCTTTTACCTAGATATTAGTTTGCTCATGTAGTTCAAATTCACAGAAAAGATCATCTAATTTAACAATTGACAAATCCCTCGATACTTTGTATGCATCAACCATGGATGCCCACAATGTGGTTCTCGGGAAGGCTTGTAGAACATACCTAACGATGTCCCGGTTCTCTATCTTCTCTCCAATCTCATGGAGCTCGTTTATCACTTCTTTTACCCTTCCATGTAGCTGGCTGACGGTCTCGTTGCTCTTCATGGAAAGAGATTGTAGTTGGGCCACTAGCAAGTCCTTCTTGGCTCTTTTGGACTCGTTTGACCCCTCATTCAGTTCAACCAACTTGTCCCATAGTTCCTTGGCGCTCTTGAATGGCCCCACCTTGTTTAGTTGCTCCTTCGAGAGCTCGCATTGCAATGTGGTGGTGGCCTTGGCATTTGATTGCACCCTCTTCATCACCTCCTTCGACCATGATCTCATTGGTGTTGGGTCTCATCTTTCATCGACGGGCGCCTCGAAGCCATCTGCAACACTTATCTAATTTTCAATGTCATTCATAAGGTAGTATTGCATCCTACCTTTCCAGTACGCGAAGTCGTTCCCGTCGAAGAAGGGTGATCGTGCGGTGGAGTATCCCTCTTGAAATGCTATTACAATTGTTTCGGATGATGATTAGTTCTTCCGAAATGCACCGGCTCTGATACCAACTGAAGGATCGTTTCAGGCGTGCAGAGGGGGGGTGAATGCACTTTTTCGTCGTTTTGGATCCCTACAGAATTGTTAGCGCAGCGGAAATAATATGCAAAAGAAATTCAAAACAATGTTAACACTTATCGTTTACTTGGTGTCGACCCAGATGGGTGACTAGTCCAAGGATCCACGCCGCGAGCACCACTTTTCACTATTGAAAAGTCTCCTTGAGGTGGAGAAACCTTTACAACCAGATCTTCCTCTTTATAGATGCAGAAATACAAGAGAGGAAGCAAGAATCACTCTACAGACGAGCAGCACTTCGACACTGTACGGAACCGTACCGTGCACGTGTAAAAAGTGCTCCTTTTATAGGTGAACAGGACAGAATCGCAATCTGTCCAGCCCGCACCAGTTGACTGCCCCTGAGGCAGTCGACTGGCCTAGCATTAATTGCTAGCCAACGGCTAGTTTTGGGGTATACCAGTCGACTGCCCCAAGGCCAGTCGACTGGTCCGAGGCCGTATAGTTTCTGTGGGTTTTGGCAGTCGACTGCCTCTGGGCCAGTCAACTGCCCTGCCTCCCAGCTCAGCTCCAGCCACTCCGGTTCTTCTCCTTCACGTGTGCCTTCAGGTCTGCTCCCTTGGCTCGCACCTTGAAGTTCCCTTCCTCTAGCTATTGTCCGTCAGATGCGCACGCAAGCCTTCCCTTGGCTTGCCTCCATGCCACCCTTCACGTGTGCCCTTGAAGTCCACTTCCCGGCTTGCCCTTGGAGCTCTCCTCCCTCGGCTCTCGTCCCTCGAATAAGTCCACCATGTGTGATTCTCCAAGTCTTGCAAACTCAATCACACACATCAAATATAACATAACACTCTAATCTTAAACATATTCACATACACATCAAAACTATGATCTTCCAATCATTTAAGGGTCGATTGCCTCAACAGATAGATGCTACCTTAGCATTTTCTAGTCCAAATTTCTTAATGATTTTCCTAGCATATTTAGTTAGATACACATGAGTCCCTTCATTTGTTTGTTTAACTTGTAGCCCTAAAAAGAAGGTCAACTCTCCCACAAGGCTCATCTCAAACTCATTTTCCATGCATTTAATGAACTCATGGAGAAATTCACTATTTGTTAACTCAAAGATAATATCATCAACATATACTTGGGCCACAAAGATGTCCTTATCCTTAGATTTTAGGAAAAGAGTTGGATCAATTATACCTCTCCTAAAACCCTTGGATACTAAGAATGATGAAAGTCTTTCATACCAAGCCCGGGAAGCTTGTTTCAATCCATACAAGGCTTTTCTTAGTTTATAGGCATGCCTAGGGTAATTTGGGTTTTCAAACCCTGGTGATTGCTCTACATATACCTCTTCCTAATGACTATATTAAGGAATGCCGACTTCACATCCATTTGGTGAAGTGTGAAACCCATGTGAGCGACATATGCTAATAAAATTTTAATAGACTCTAATCTAGCTACGGAGGCATATGTCTCATCATAGTCAAGGCCCTCTACTTGATTAAACCCCCTAGCTACCAACCTATCTTTGTTTCTAGTTATCATTCCTTGATCATCTAGATTGTTCCTAAAGACCCATCTAGTGGTGACAATGGTACAATCATTAGGCCTAGGAACTAACTCTCATACTTCACTTCTTTCAAATTAATTCAACTCCTCTTGCATAGCTAGGACCCAATCCACATCACCTAATGCATCATCAATAGATTTCGGTTCTAATTGAGAAATCAAGACAATTTGACTACTTTGTTCCCTAAAGTAAGACCTAGTCATCACCTCTTGAGTGACATCACCCATTATTTAGTCAATAGGGTGATCATGGTGATGCTTTAAGGGCCTAGAGGTTATGAGTTTATTAACTACATGATATTCATCCTCTAATGCACTTCTCTCTCCCCCTTGATCATTGCCCCCCAAATGTAGGTTTTGAATTTGTTAGGCAAGGGGTTGACTTTCTTCTATGTCCTTATCAATAGAAGATTTCCTAGGGTAGGTGTTGGTAGACTCATCGAACTCCACATTGGATGACTCCTCAATTACCTTGGTCCTTTTGTTATATACCCTATATCCCCTACTAGTGGATGAATACCCAACCAAAATCCCCTCATCCACCTTTGATTCAAACTTCCTCAAATCATCCTTGGTGTTTAAAATGTAAACCTTACATCCAAAAACCCTAAATTAGTGAACTTGTGGAATTCTCCTATTCCACAACTCAAATGGAGTTTTTTCTAAAAACCTATGAATTAAGACCCGGTTTGGATGTAACAAGTGGTATTTACCGCTTCGGCCCAAAAGTAGCTAGGAAGTGAATAAGCATTAAGCATAGTCCTAGCAGCCTCTTGTAGGGCTCTATTTCTCCATTCTACCACACCATTTTGTTGAGGGGTCCTTGGGCATGAAAATTCATGCTTGCACCCATTTTCTAAACAAAATTATGAGAAATTTAAATTTTCAAACTCCCCACCATGGTCACTCCTAATTCAGTTTATTTTGAGGTGTTTCTCATTTTCAACCCTCTTATTAAACCTATGAAAATTTCTATGGTATCATCCTTATGTTTCATGAAAAATACCCAAGTAAATCTAGAAAAATCATCTACAATTACCAAACAATATTTACTCCCTACTAGTGAGGGAGTGCTATGGCAATCAAATAGGTCCATATGCAATAATTCTAAAGGTAAAGTAGTGCTAGTTAAGGTTTTACCTTTGTGTGTTAATTTTGATTGCTTACCCTCTTGGCATGTATCACACATCTTAGTCTTTTCATACTTGATCATGGGAAGCCCCTTCACCAACACCATCTTTGCCACTATTGTAATATTCTTCATGTTGATGTGCCCAAGTCGCCGGTGCCACAACCATCCTTCTTCTACATTAGATATGAGACACTTAGACAAATTATTAGATGCATAAGCAAGATTAAGATAATAAAGATTAGCCTCTCTATATCCTTCTAGGATAATATTTTCGGATCCATTTTGTCTAATTAAACACTTTCTAGCATAAAACTCAACCCTATATCTCGCATCACAAAGTTGACTTACACAAAGTAGATTAAACTTCATACCCTTAATCAAAAAAACTCTATGGATAGGTATTGTAGGAGATACATCAATGGTGCCCCTACCAATTATTTTGAGTTTCTCACTATTTCCGAAAGATACGGTTCCTTCTTTTAGATAGCTAATAGTGGTGAATTTGCTCACATCCCCGGTCATGTGCCTTGAACACTCACTATCTGTTGGGGCAATCGACCCTAAAATGATTAGAAGATCATGATTTTGATATGTGTGTGTGAATATATTTAAGGGTAGAGTGTTATGTTGTATTTGATATGTGTGATTGAGTTTGCAGGATTTGGAGAATCACACATGGCGAACATATCCGAGGGACGAGAGCCGAGGGAGGAGGACTTCAACGGCAAGCCGGGAAGTGAACTTCAAGGGCACACGTGAAGGGTGGCATGAAGGCAAGCCAAGGGAAGGATTGTGTGCGCATCCGAGGGATGAGAGCCAGAGGAAGATGACTTCAAGGGGCGAGCCAAGGGAGTGGACCTGAAGGCACACTGATAACCGCTTTTGTCGTGTCACGGTTTCAAATACAATTTAAGTACCGAATTCCTCTAAACTAATGTAGCATAGAGTAACTCGAGTCATCTCCCAACGAATGTAGTTAATGCATGATAATTCTCATGGTTGAATCTTATTGCTTTTGGGTTTTGGATATGAAATTGGGTTTTGAATTTGAGAGCTATGACTACGAAATGAATAACAGAGCAAATATGAAATCTAATTCTAATTAAGAAAAGACAAGACAAGTAATGGAACCTAAATTAACTAGACTACGATTGCAATAAAGAAAGCAAAACTTGAAATAAGCATTAAGAAACTAAATACAAAGCAAACTACAACATTGAAGAAATCTAATCTAATCCTAACTTAATTGCATTCAAATAAAATCATGTAATCTAAAGCAATAGGAAAAACAACACAAAACAAGAGTAAAGCAATTAAGAGACATCGCAATTGAAAGTAAATTTCTAAGAGGCAATTGACCAAACACATGATGAGCATGTTCTAAATGGCTTCAAATGTGTGCAATCTAAATTGGAAAAGATCCATCAATTACAAATATTAAACATCCGACACCTAACATTCATCAAATATGATCAATCTTCAATTAACAACGCAATTAAACCACCAAATCCGATAATTGAGCTACTGCCTGATGAAGGATCAAACACGGCTGCAAAGCAATGGCTGCCGGCTGTGACACAAGCTGTGGAAATGCTGTGAAGTAGAAGTATTGCTGGAATTGAATAAGCTGCCGGATCTAATCTGATGAAACTTGAATTGCAATTGTGAAGAAGAACTGTGAAGAAAACTGCTGTAAACAAAAATGCTGTAAAGGAACGGATCGGCGGTGGAGGAAGATGGATGTAGATGGCCGACTACGTTCGGCTAGAGCTCGGAACCCCCAAAGCCCTAGCGTGAGGTCGTCGACTGTGGTGATTGAGAGGAAATCGTCAGCTATGGTGGAAGGCGGATGAAGTCGCCTAGAGCTCGGAACCCCCAAAGCCCTAGCTTCGTCCGGTGGCGTGCGGTGAAGGAAGATGGATGGCGTCTCTCCGAACCCCGAAAGAGAACCTTTTCTCTCTTCTCTCCGAACCCCGAAAGAGAAGAGGTGGAGATGGATCGTTGAGACGAGAACCCCTCGTCTCGGTTGTTCAGAGCTCCGGCCGGCTAGGGTTGGAACCCCTAACGCTAGCTTGCGGCGGAGATGAAGTGGTGGAGACGAAGAATCGCCGCGAGCCTTGCGTGTGGAGTCGATGAAGAACCTAGGTCGCGTGTTTCCCCTTTTCTTCCTCGCGAACCGGTCGAGTCGGATGTGTGTGAGCCAGAGGAAAGCGATCGGGCGCTCTTCCTCACTTGAGTTCGATCCAGGTTCAGCAATTGGCTCAGTCCAGCTTGGGTTCAGCAGCTGTGTTTGGGTTCAGCTCAGCAAATGGTTCAGCCAACCAGCTTTCGTGATTTGATTCAGCCCTGAGTTCGGCTCAGCTTGAGTTTAGCTCTGATCCAGCTCTTGGGTTCAGTCAATTAGTTGAATTCCAGCCACAGACCAGCCCTGGGTGCAATCAAGCAATGGGTTCAGTCCAACAGTTGGGTCAGGCAACCAAGTCAGCTTAGAAGGAGATTGACAACGAACGGCTGAGATCGATTTGGCTTCATCCAACGGTTAGATCTTTCCTTATCTGAACCAAACTCCACAGATCTCAATCAATGGTCCTGATCTATCTATCCCCAGCTCGGAATCACCAGATTAGTGGCGGATGGTCCAGATCTTCCTTTATCTTGAATGGATGGTCTAGAACATCTTGAGCACGATCCAACGGTCAGATCACTTCTGATTTGGCTGAAATTTTCAGATCTTGATCTTTGGTCATGATTGATTCTATCTTGGGTTCGGATTGACCATAAGTTGACAGATGGCTCAGATCTAGCCGTTCTTTGGAATGGACGGCTCCTATTAATCCGATGCTTGATCCTTTTGATCTGGATTCAATCCTGACTCAAGTCTGACCCAATTTGATCTAGGTCCATGATCAATTGAAACCTACAAAATGATATTCAAATTTAGTGCCAAAAATATCCCAAATATACAAAGATTAGAATTAAAAGCCAAAATGAAGGGAATACATGAAACCTAATAAAATTGCAAACTTAAGCATATAAAATGTGGATTAAACATGGATTTTAGAGCTGGAAATAATCAGCAAAATGATGGTTATCAAACTCCCCCACACTTATTCTTGCACGTCTCGGGCAAGTAAATAAAACTAAAAGAAAATAACATATCTCCCAAACACTACATCCCCTATCAATACCTTAAGAAATAATAAAAGAAAGTTACTTAGGATCATCAAGTCTCAAGCATCCATGTATTTATGGTTCCAAATCTCACATAAGTCAAAAGCATGGTAATCTCATCAACTTGTATAAACTAAGCATGACAAAGACCTCACAAGATGGATATATGCACTAATGCTCACAAAAATAACATATATGAAAGTGGAGTTCTCTCAATGCATTCATGGCATTGCACTACCATATGCTTGCTTATCTTCTACTTCTCCACTACCATAACATAAGTACACAAATCAAGAGGGCTTTTCAATGAATAATAATGAAACCAAGTGCTAATAAGAGAACAAGAAAATAGATAACAAAGAAGATCACAAAGAGCATGAAAGAAGATCAAAGAGAAGGTGAGAGCATTGGGGTAATTAACATGATGTATACAATCAAACAATAGTCCAAAGTAAATAACTCAATCAAACCTCCAACACTCAAAATTCTCCTTTCACATTCTCAATGCACTACACATCAACAATTTATAACATCTCTCAAAGTGCATGTAGGGATTACAACATAACTCTTGAATTTCTCTAAACAATAATATCAAAAGAGTACACATCAAGAAAATATTCCTTTTTGTTTATCACTAATACAACTCGAATGCTTGAGGAATTTTTTTTTTTCACATAAAGAGATTTTTTTCTTTTTTTTTCTCTTTTTTTTTCACTTTTTTCATCTTTATTATTATTTTTTTTCTATCTCTCTTTTTTTTCACATAGAGAGATTTTCTTTTTCTTTTTCTAAAAGAGATTTTTTTTTTCACAAGCATTCGTCCATATACACTTGTCCCCCCCCCCCCCCCCCCCCCCCCCACACTTAAAATTTGATCGTCTCGGGCAAGATAGTAAAGCATGATAACATCTAAAACTCACAATAATAGAGACTGATAATAGAGAAATAAAAATGTAACTCATCATGCAATCACCTTATGCTCTCATCGCATGCTCCAAGGAAGAATAAAATAATAAAGATATGGCAGTGAAAATGTAATGACAATGAAAAGATCTGATAAAGTAGAGACAATGAAATACGAAAGCAATAGGTGAAATGCCCAGTAGTGACAATAACAAAGGAGAGGAAAACTAAAAGTTCAACAAGAAAGATTGCCTCCATCATATTCATGTAAGCTTATGCTATTGTAATTTCAAAAAGAATCAAAGCAAGTTCTAGAGTGTCAAGTATCACAAATGCTATCACACATAAGAGGATTAAGGATAGGCATGGCAATATCCTCACTAGGTGAACAATAAAACTGTCATGCTTAATCTAACAAGATAGAGTCTATCACCATAACAAATGACTAAATGCAATTAATATCCCCAAGCATACCAAGGAAACCAAAACTCAATAATCAGACTTAACTACCTTTTATGATTCTCAAAGCATAATAAAGGAACATGTAAGGAGATACAACTCAAAATCAAACAAGATTTATTCAAAGCAAAACAAAATGCAGAATGAGGAAACAAAGTATAAATGCAAAGTATAAAAGTAAACAAACATGCGAGTATAAACATAAGGAAAAACACGAAAAGGAAGGAAAAGGAACGAACTCCCCTTTATTTCTGGCGGTCGGAGTCTATCAAGAAATAACCTCCATCGAGGTAGTGGAGGAGTAGGAGTAGCTGAGAGAGTTAGGCCTCCCCCACACTTGAACTTTACAGAAGAATGCTCGGGTGGCCGTAGACGATTAAGGTACAAGATTCAAGTAAGAGATGGAGTGCTATGACCTTCTCCTCCCTCTTGATGTCTTTTGAATGTTCTTCCAGGAGGTTGGAGTCTGTTCAGATGGAGCACCCACTCCATAAGTCTTCGGGACCCTGCAAAACCATGTAATACCTTTCTCAAGCATGCAGGGTAAGAACGAAATGAAATAACATCAGTCTTTGCATGAAATGTATCCAAAAATGTATCACATCCAATAAAATCAGTTTCTGGTATCTCAATGAAATTTTCAAAATTATTTCCTACCAAATTTGCATCCAGATACTCATCACAAATAAAGAAATCAATTTCTGGCTCATCAATAGAAATTTCACAATTATATTCAATCAAGGGTGTATCAAGCAATGTATCAATCAAATCAATCTCAGATATCTCTATGAGTTTCTCATATTCAACCTCAGCATAAGACATAGCAAGAGATTCATCAAAATAAATAACATCCATTTCAGGCACTTCTAAAAAATTTTCTCTATCCATATCCACAAAAGATGTATTAAGTGATTCATCATAAAAAACTAAATCAATTATGGGTGCCTCTAAAATTATTTCGCAATCCATATTTACAATGGATGTGTCAAGTAATGCATGATGATCAATAAAATCAATGTTTGGTACCTCTATTGGATTTTCACAAACAATTTCTACACAAGGTATATCAATAAACTCATCAGAATCAATAACATCAGCACTAGGTACCTCGCTGTAGTTTTCTGAAGAAAGGGGAGAAATACTTACCTGAGCGTGCTGGAGAATACCTGGAGGTTCTACAAGGGTAGATGTGTCCATGGCTTCCTCCTGGTCAAGTACATGCTCCTCTTCAGCCTCAGACTCTGGTGGACAATCAACTAAAGCAGGTGATCCTTGGGTGCTTGCTTCCACCATGCAAGTCCCTACACTTTCTGGTTCATCTTCTGAATCATCTAATGTACCAGTCAACTGTGGTGGTCCCTGGGGCTTAGTGCAGTCCCCTACACCTATGGAATCATCTCCTATGCAAGTTTCCTCTGTAATATCAGCAACAACAATGTTAGAAAACTTAGGACCATCAATAATACTATCATCAGAAAATAAAAATCTAGAATGGTCCTGTGGAGCTTCAGTTTCTTCTTCTGGAGCTGAAAAATTTGAAATTGAATTTTGAGTAGGAATCTCCGGAGGGATGCATGCTGTAGGTGCCCAATATTTGATGAGTACGTCATCTTCTTCTTCTTCTATCAAATGTGCAAGATTACTTGAAGAAGGACTTGGCCATGCACTAGGGTCACCTTGAACTGATATAAAATCAACTCCGAGGATTGTTCTGATTTTTGGGCTTGCCTTTGTTTCTCTTGTTGTTGATATAGTAAAACTTGTTAACACATCTCCATCCACCTTTGTTGTTGAGCCTCATCCCAATCAGGATTCTGAAAGCCTCCTTGGTTAGTATAGCTCCTTGACTGATTTTGAAAGGATGAAGTTGGCTGAAAATTTTGAGCTTGCTGATTTGGTTGAAAACATGGCTGTTGGGGCTGATTAAAGAACTGATTAGAGGGCTGATATGCTGAAAAATTTTGCTAGGAAATGCTGCCTTGAAAGTTCTGATTTTGAGCTGAAAAATTAGGTGGCGAGGGCTGAAAATTCTGCCCTTGAAACCCCTGACCGTAGGGTTGGAAATTTTGATTCAAGGGCTGTGTTGGCTGAAAATTTTGTTGGTTTTGAGATGGAAAAACTGGAAATGATTGCAAGCCTTGCTGCCCTTGATTATATTGCTGGAATTGAGGTTCGAAATGCTGAAATGGTTGTTGAAAATGTTGAGAATTAGGTTGAAACGGGGGCTGAAAACTTTGACTTGATGGCTGAAAATTTGGTTGATTGGGCTGAAAATTTTGGAAAGGCTGCCCATTCTGAAAATTCTGGAAATTTGGTTGAATTTGTTGAAAATCCGGCTAAAATTGTTGTAATGGTGGCTGGTAAGTAGATGAATCACTGTTGGGTGTTATTTGTTGATTCAAATGATTCAACCAAAATTTTAACTCTGACAGTGCACTTGTGATCTCTTTACAGTCCTCTGGTGAAAACATTTTGATCTTGTAGCCCTGTCACAAATCAAACAAGAAAAATAGCAGCAACCGTTTACAAAAGATAAAGCAATCAAAAATAGAATCAAAAGATATAATTATCAAGCACTACTACATTCCCCGGCAACGGCGCCAAATTTGATAACCGCTTTTGTCGTGTCACGGTTTCAAATACAATTTAAGTACCGAATTCCTCTAAACTAATGTAGCATAGAGTAACTCGAGTCATCTCCCAACGAATGTAGTTAATGCATGATAATTCTCATGGTTGAATCTTATTGCTTTTGGGTTTTGGATATGAAATTGGGTTTTGAATTTGAGAGCTATGACTACGAAATGAATAACAGAGCAAATATGAAATCTAATTCTAATTAAGAAAAGACAAGACAAGTAATGGAACCTAAATTAACTAGACTACGATTGCAATAAAGAAAGCACAACTTGAAATAAGCATTAAGAAACTAAACACAAAGCAAACTACAACATTGAAGAAATCTAATCTAATCCTAACTTAATTGCATTCAAATAAAATCATGTAATCTAAAGCAATAGGAAAAACAACACAAAACAAGAGTGAAGCAATTAAGAGAGATCGCAATTGAAAGTAAATGTCTAAGAGGCAATTGACCAAACACATGATGAGCATGTTCTAAATGGCTTCAAATGTGTGCAATCTAAATTGGAAAAGATCCATCAATTACAAATATTAAACATCCGACACCTAACATTCATCAAATATGATCAATCTTCAATTAACAACGCAATTAAACCACCAAATCTGATAATTGAGCTACTGCCTGATGAAGGATCAAACACGGCTGCAAAGCAATGGCTGCCGGCTGTGACACAAGCTGTGGAAATGCTGTGAAGTAGAAGTATTGCTGGAATTGAATAAGCTGCTGGATCTAATCTGATGAAACTTGAATTGCAATTGTGAAGAAGAACTGTGAAGAAAACTGCTGTAAACAAAAATGCTGTAAAGGAACGGATCGGCGGTGGAGGAAGATGGATGTAGATGGCCGACTACGTTCGGCTAGAGCTCGGAACCCCCAAAGCCCTAGCGTGAGGTCGTCGACTGTGGTGATGGAGAGGAAATCGTCAGCTATGGTGGAAGGCGGATGAAGTCGCCTAGAGCTCGGAACCCCCAAAGCCCTAGCTTCGTCCGGTGGCGTGCGGTGAAGGAAGATGGATGGCGTCTCTCCGAACCCCGAAAGAGAACCTTTTCTCTCTTCTCTCCGAACCCCGAAAGAGAACCTTTTCTCTCTTCTCTCCGAACCCCGAAAGAGAAGAGGTGGAGATGGATCGTTGAGACGAGAACCCCTCGTCTCGGTTGTTCAGAGCTCCGGCCGGCTAGGGTTGGAACCCCTAACGCTAGCTTGCGGCGGAGATGAAGTGGTGGAGACGAAGAATCGCCGCGAGCCTTGCGTGTGGAGTCGATGAAGAACCTAGGTCGCGTGTTTCCCCTTTTCTTCCTCGCGAACCGGTCGAGTCGGATGTGTGTGAGCCAGAGGAAAGCGATCGGGCGCTCTTCCTCACTTGAGTTCGATCCAGGTTCAGCAATTGGCTCAGTCCAGCTTGGGTTCAGCAGCTGTGTTTGGGTTCAGCTCAGCAAATGGTTCAGCCAACCAGCTTTCGTGATTTGATTCAGCCCTGAGTTCGGCTCAGCTTGAGTTTAGCTCTGATCCAGCTCTTGGGTTCAGTCAATTAGTTGAATTCCAGCCAGCAGTCGGGTTCAGTCAAAGTTCAGTCCGACTTGGTTCAGCCCAAACTTGGTTCAGCCACAGACCAGCCCTGGGTGCAATCAAGAAATGGGTTTAGTCCAACAGTTGGGTCAGTCAACCAAGTCAGCTTAGAAGGAGATTGACAACGAACGGCTGCAATCGATTTGGCTTCATCCAACGGTTAGATCTTTCCTGATCTGAACCAAACTCCACAGATCTCAATCAATGGTCCTGATCTATCTATCCCCAGCTCGGAATCACCAGATTTGTGGCGGATGGTCCAGACCTTCCTTTATCTTGAATGGATGGTCTAGAACATCTTGAGCACGATCCAACGGTCAGATCACTTCTGATTTGGCTGAAATTTTCAGATCTTGATCTCTGGTCATGATTGATTCTATCTTGGGTTCGGATTGACCATAAGTTGACCGATGGCTCAGATCTAGCCGTTCTTTGGAATGGACGGCTCCTATTAATCCGATGCTTGATCCTTTTGATCTGGATTCAATCCTGACTCAAGTCTGACCCAATTTGATCTAGGTCCATGATCAATTGAAACCTACAAAATGATATTCAAATTTAGTGCCAAAAATATCCCAAATATACAAAGATTAGAATTAAAAGCCAAAATGAAGGGAATATATGAAACCTAATAAAATTGCAAACTTAAGCATATAAAATGTGGATTAAACATGGATTTTAGAGCTGGAAATAATCAGCAAAATGATGGTTATCACACACATGAAGGAGAATGTGAAGAATGGTTGTAAGTGAGTGGGAAGTCGACTGACGAGAGGGCAGTCGACTGCCAAAACTCACAAAAGGTTTTCAGCCTTCTACTAGTCGACTAGCCCAGAGGCAGTCGACTGGTGTACCCCAAAAACTAGCCGTTGGCTAGCAATTAATGCTAGGCCAGTCGACTGCTCCAGGGGCAGTCGACTGGTGCGAGGCTGGACAGACTGCGAGTTTGTCCTGTTCTCTTATAAAAGGAGGACTTTTTCGCACATTAACTTTACAGTTTCGTACTGTAACGAGGTGATGTTCATGCTTCTAGTCTTCTCATCTTCCTCTCTCTCCAATCATTACATTCTGTAAAGAGGAAGACAACGCCGTTGTAAAGGTTTCTCCACCTGAAGGAGATTTTTCTTAGTGGAGGTGGAGTACTTGCGTGGATCCTTGTATTATCACCCATTTGGGTGGATACCAAGTAAATCCTTGTGTTATCATTGTACTTATTGCTTTTCATTATATATTTTTGTATTGCGCTAACCTCTATGTAGAGAAAACGACGAAGATTTGCTATTCATGCCCCCCCTCTAGCAAACGCAATCGATCTATCACTATCCACTATCCACATTTTTTTAGGCTTCCTTCACCTTCACCAAAGCAACAAGGAAATCACAAACTTTTGGTACC
Source organism: Boesenbergia rotunda (assembly GCA_024364735.1). NCBI lineage: Eukaryota > Viridiplantae > Streptophyta > Magnoliopsida > Zingiberales > Zingiberaceae > Boesenbergia > Boesenbergia rotunda. The sequence goes on along the minus strand of JAGFNQ010000954.1, from coordinate 86,572 downwards.
CAAATGTTAGTTCCACAAGAATCATTTAAATACTTCTTTGGTACCCAAGCCTTCTTTACATTTCCCTTAATACCTTGTCTCGTAGAGGCACCCTTTTTACCCATAAGTGAAACAAAAGCTACCTCCTTGGTTTTTAGCCTATAATCTATCCCGACTTTGTTGTACACGTCTCTTTGGCTATTTATGATCATATCAAGGTTGCTAGAGCCAACTTGAAATTTCTTAAGTGCCTTGGTTAGGTCTTCTACCTTTTCCCTTAGTTCACTATTTTCTTTTTCCAAACATGAATCAGTTGACATGGTAGAGGGAACATGCAAATTGTCCTTAGGTTTCATGAATTCTAATTTAAGCATGCAAACTTCATTCTTTAATTCTCTAACCTTTCTCCTAGCCTTAGCCAAATCATGATTTGTACTGGTAATAATTTTGACAAGAGTAGAGGAGGGTAAGCTATATACCTCACTTACCGATACATCGGATTCGGATGATGAGCCTTCACTTTCATCTTCACTACTTGAACTCCTCTCATCTTCGGATGTCTCCAATTTGTCCACTCCCATTAGTGCGAAGTGTGACACGTGATCTTCTTCTTCCTCCGAAGATGATGGATCATCCCAAGTAGCTTTTAGGTTTGTGGCACTCTTCCCTTTTTCTTTTTGACTTCCTCTTGTCACCTTTCTTCTTCTCCTCCTTCTTTTCTCCCATTTTCTTTAATTGCGGGCACTCATTCTTCATGTGGCCCTCTTGATGGCAATTGTAGCCAATAATGTCCTTCTCTTTGCTCTTGCTTCTTGACCCTTTCCTACCATAAGACTTGTTAGAAAAACTTTTAAAAGCTCTTCTCATTTTCCTTACCATGTAGGCTTCTTGGTCACTATCCATGGAAGCACTAGACTCCTCCGACTCGGATGATGAGGAGTAGATGATCTTCTTCTACTCCTTCTTCTTTTTCTTTTCCTTTTCTACAATAAACGCTACACCTTTTTATTTAGAAGAAATGTTAGCTTGCTCATGTAACTCAAATTCACAAAATAAATTGTCTAACATTACCGTAGAGAGATCCCTTGATACTTTGTAGGCATCAACCATTGATGCCCACAATATAGTCCTATGGAATGATTGCAAAACATACCTCACGAGATCTCGGTTCTCAACCTTCTCACCAATTACATGGAGCTCGTTGATTATTTCTTTAACCCTTTCATGTAGTTGGCTTACCGTCTCGTTGGCCTTCATTTGGAGCTATTGTAGTTGGGCAACCAATAGGTCCTTCTTTGCTCTTCTCAACTCATTTGATCCTTCATTAAGTTCGACGAGCTTCTCCCAAAGTTCCTTGGCGCATTTGAAAGGCCAACGAGGGATAATACAACAGCATGATGAGCTTCTCAATAAGCTTTTGTGCATTATCCTATTAGAAGAATTATCGATTATGATGGATAATACAACAGCATGATGAAACATTTCATTTTAAGTCTAACGAGGGCCTGAAATAAATTTATTTTGAGCCTTCTTTGGGACTAAAATATTTTTTTTTAGGGGCTCTCTTTAAGAGTCAAATATAAAATAATATAAATAAAATAAAGTGTTTGAAATAAATTCATTTTATTTTAGGCCCTCCTTATTTTATTTTGTTGATATTTTTGGATATTTTATATTTTCTATTTATATCTTATTTCAGACAAAAAGTATTTGAAATATATTCATTTCGAGACAAAAGGACCTTAATGATTATTTATAAGATAATATTTTAATTATTTCTTAATCTTTCACAATCACAGCAAATATAGTAAAAGCTTCGTAGCTTGGTCGATTTATAAGGTAGGAGAGATATATAGGATAAGAGAAGATGAGAATATTTACATCTGAACCATAGTTTATTATTTTAAAATCAAATTATGAAAAGGTGGTTCGGATATCTCGAAAAATGAATTATAAAAAGGAGTTTTGGTGGAAGGGGTATAAGTAGAATGAGCTGATTTTACATGCGTTCTTTGGTAAAGAATAAATCATAATATACTTTTTGATAAATATGAATTCTTACGTACTTCTTTCGGTAAAATATCGTTTAATAAAATTCAGAGTATATTTGTACCAATAAGAATTCACTAAAGTTACATGCATCTTTTTAAAATTGCACATAAGATTTCACATAATGTAACAATATCGACCCGTTAAAATATTAATCAAAGTTAAATCTTTTTATCATATTTTTATAGAGCATTAATATTTTTAGGCATTTGAAAAAAATAAATAATATTTGTAAAATTAAAATAAATTTGTTATCAGTTTTATTGAAGAACCATTCAGACTTATATATATATATATATATATATATATATATATATATATATATATATATATATATATATATATATATATATATATATATATATATATAAAAGAAAATTATAAAAAAAAAGCATAATAGCGAAATGATAAACGATACTATCATGATTTATTGAAATATTTATTTCTTTCACGTTAATCAACGCTTATGTCAAACTGGTGATGCGAGCGGCGAGGAAACAGAGCTGCCGCTGCTCGTTGTCGTCCGCATCCAACGGCGACGCGGCGCCGGTGTCAACGAACCCTTGCTCGCAGTCCTCGGGCGCGAGGGTGCTGGCGCCCAGAAGCCTCATGGCGTCGTCCTTCCGGCTCTCATTGATGGCTCTCAGCGACGTGCCGAGGTCAATGATTAGAGTGCTGTACACTTCGTCGCACGTCAACAAACTCTCCTTCTCCGCCTTGCCCTGCGCGCTCTTCAGAAGCACCTTGATCTTACCGGAGATCTCCGTGGCCTTCTTCGACGACAGATTGATGGCGATGAGGGCGAGGCCACGCACGTCGGCGGTGGCGCTGCCAGGGTCCGATTTCAACGTCTTCACGCAGAAATCGTAGTTGACGTTGACGTTGGAGATGGACTGGCAGGTGGACTCCACGGTGGCGTCCGCCGCCTGCGAGAGGAGGAGGAGGAGGGAAGCGAGAGCGAATGCAGTAGCTTGCCTCATCATCATTTTCAACTACTATTGTTTAATTCCCTTCAAACTAAATTGTGCAAATTTATAGTGTTATTGCCACAAATCTTTCATTAAATTTAATTAAATTGAAATGGAAGGATATCTGTGCACTTATTGTAAGAATCGATTAAATATCATTTGTTTTTATTAATTCTAACAAATCATTATTGCGACAATGGATTTGTTTTTAACTCGAGAGAGTAATTATTGTTACAATTATTAGTAGCTATTAGAAGAAAATGTGTAATTATTGTAAGCATTTGGGTTCCATTTGGCCATAAAGTCTAGTGCATATTTTAGCGGAAAAAAAATTCTTCTATTAAATATTTAAATTCTATTTATGGAAAGGAACTTATACACTTTAGTAAGTTGTAATTTAATTGTTTTAAATAATATTTGATTGAAGGAATATATATATATATATATATACATATATGGTACATCTAGATAACTCATGATCACATGCTAAATGTAATGATTTTTTTTTTAGCATTTAAGGTACTTATATGATTTAGAGATGAGATTTTGTACAAATCTAATTTTCAATTTTATGCAAAGTGAAAATCTTTAAAAACAAAGTTAACAACTGGTCTATGAAAGAACAACATGGCTATATATATATATAGAGAGAGAGTTTTGCTAGGTGTGGACCGCCCGTGCGGACCAGAGAGGCGTGACCGATCAGGGATTTCCCTGATCGGTAAGGCTCTCTGGTCCGCACGGACGGTTCGCACATCACGGACAGCAGCAGAGCAAATCCGTATATATATATATATATATATATATATATATATATATATATATATATATATATATATATATATATATATTATATATATATATATATATATATATATATAATGTTTTGTTATGGTGCGGACCACCAGTGCGGACCAGAGAGGCGTGACCGATCAGGGAAAGCCATGATCGGTCACGGCTCTCTGGTCCGCACGGACGGTTCGCACATCACGGTCCGCAGAAGAGCAAATCCGTATATATATATATATATATATATATATATGGTTGAGCATCCTGTGGTTGACACGTAGATTGAAAAAGTTATATGATAATATCTACCGAGTCTGGACGACTCTCTCTCTCTCCTTGACTCCCGAGACCCCCTCGGGAAGGAGGATTCCTAAGACCCCCTCGGGACAAGCATATATGGAAATTGACCTTGGAGGACACACGCCCAAGATCACCTCGGGAGATCAAGCCCCCGAGATCACCTCAAAAAGTTAAACACCCGGATCCTCACGGGCCAGAAGACCTCAAGATCAGCTCGATGTAGCGGAGCCCAAGAAGCATTCAGCCCCAAGTAACAGCCCCCCTTTCTTCGGATCTGCGGATAATCATCACCAATTAATACGGGATAATCATGACCCATAATTATCGCAACGGCCCGGATTTAATGACTGCTTGGACCGTTGCAAAGGTTATCTCGTAATCGACAATCGGGGGTTGCGGCGAAGATTGTGGAGACACGTGTGACGGCCGCCTCAGATATAAATGGTACTCCAACTCCTCCGGTAAAAGAGTTACGCACTCTCTAACTTAAGCATCTTCTCCTTGCTTTCTTCTATTTCCTATACTAAGTTACTGACTTTAGCGTCGGAATGGGCTCCGCCGGACAACCTCCAGCGTGTTCCCATTAACGCTCGTGTTAATCTCGCAGGGTGAGAATTCTTCCTCTAGCATCAGCATCCACGTGGGCTGAACCCTGGAGACAGGTCGTTGACGTCGATTCATTCCGGAACAAGTTTGGCGTCATTTGTGGGAAACCATTAAAGCACCAGAAGGAGCACTAACGGCATAGCCGGTGGGACCATTCATCGTCCTGACGAAAGAGAAACTAAATCGCTTGGTGGCCAATGCCATCAAAGGGGCACTCGAACAACACAAATCGGGCAGGTCGGCTCACAGCAAGGTGCTTTTGTGTGAGAGTAGATTCCCAGAATCTCCATCTCGCACCCCCAACCACGGAGGTTTGTCTCACCACCGGGGAGACACGCTGGAGCAGTCCCGGACCACCGGTGGGACTCTCCAGGGGATGTAGAGAAAGCTAACTCGGTTGCCTCCAGCGCGTTGAGGCAGGAAGATGGACCAGAGAAGAGGGAAGAGCCTAAGGCCTCCCCAAAGGCTCCCTCTACCCCTTTCTCATCGGAGACTGTAGAGCACCCCATGCCGAAGCAATTACGCGGGCCTGGGATTACTGATTATAACGGGAAGACAGATCTTGAGGATCATGTCTGTAAGTTTGAGAATGCGACACTTCTGCACCAGTACACTGACGGTGTGAAGTGCCGGATGTTCTTAAACACCCTATCCGGAGCAGCCCAACGATGGTTCCAAAGGTTGCCCCCAGGTTCTATCAAATCCTTCATGGAGTTTAGGACCGCATTTCTCCACCATTTCGCCAGCAGCAGTCACTATCAGAAGACAACATTGAACTTGTTTGCTCTCAAGCAAAAGCCGAAGGAACCACTCAAGGAGTACATCCAACGGTTCAACCGAGTGGCACAGGATGTTCCAACAACGACATCGGAAATCCTCGCTAGTGCCTATACCCATGGGCTCTCGGATGGGGATTTTTCCGATTTCTAGTGATGAAGTCGGCCACCAGTTTTGCCGACTTACTAGGGTAGTTTGTCAAATGCGTCAATGTGGAAGATGTGCAACATGCCCGCCGCAAGGAACCAGCCGGGGTTCCTCCTCCAATCGTTGTGCGGTCAGAAAGGAAGGAACCTCCGGTTCCAGCCCGAGGAAAGGATCATCGCTTGGGGAAAGATCAGTGGGTTAGAAAGCGAAAACTAGTCGAGACGGTGGACACCGAACAACTAGAGCCACCGATGAAGTACTGCGGATTTCATGGCAATACGACACACTTCACCGAGGAATGTCATGTCTTGAAAAAGCGATTGAGCGAGGAAGTAGTGTTAGTGATATGAGAGAAGTGTCCTAAGGCAATCGCCTTATGATTGTAAACATTTATTTTAATAAATGATAATTCACTATTTGAGTATACATGTTTGTGTATTTGATTAGGATCTTAAACTCATCTACTGAATGTCTGCAATACAATTCACAGCATAAGAGAATTTGTGATGGGATCACAACTAGTGATTATCTCTACATGTGCAATTGTGAAGTATTGAAAATATCCCTAGTCGATGAATTGATAGAAACAGACACTATCAATTCTGTTGAGACTAGCATGGGTTATTCTCTAATCAGCTAATTCTCACTAGCTGGTGACATTGGAATGTCCGGAGATAAACATGGATGCTAGTTAAGGGAACTAGTTCATTGGAGTGACTAGCTGTAAAACTTCATATGGTAATCTACATAGATATGTCAATGAAGATCTTACTGCAGCTTAAGTGCGATCTTCCTTTGACTTGCGGTGTTCAAGTCATCTTGGTCATGAAGACTTATACTTTAACATCTTAAGCAAGCATCTCCAAGGAGGTGTGGACCCAGGATGATTGGGTATAAGCCGAAGTGCCCGAAGATGTTTGAACAGCCTACAAAGGATTCACCACTCCTTGCGAGGAGATGTATACCCAGGCCTATCGTCGGATTGTTACTCAAAGCCTCTGGCCAGAACATACTATGTTTAGAGTATGAGTCTCTTAAATACATGAGAGTAATTAGAAATCCAAAGGACGAGAAAGACACTACTTGGGCTAGGTGTGACGTAGTCAGTCTAGTGGTTACTGACACAAACAGACCATGTCCTGAACCAAGTGGGTATAAGATGGTGAAGGGAATGAGGCACGATTCATTAGAGCTGCTGAAGGGTTTCAAAAATATTTCTGAGGTCAACCGTTGATCTTTCGATTAATTGGGGGGTCATGATGTACTACTAGGTGCCACTCATGATCGTTCTATAATTGGTTGATTATAGACGGCCAACATAAATCGAAAGCCTATTTAGTCACACGCACTACGAGTAATCCGAGGGATTTAAAACGAGTTGAAAATTGGATTTTCCGATCAAGAGAAATAAGTCGAATCTGAATTTATCAGAGGCGCAATGGAAACTAAAAATGGCTAAGTCTTTTGAAGGCTTATTGGGCGAATTAAATGAGTTTAATTCGCGATGGGTTTGGCTCAGTTTGGCCGGCCAAAGAGGGTGTCCACCCTCTTGGTTTGGCCGGCCAATACAAAGGGGAGAAACCAATTTGTTTGGTTTAATTAATAAAATAAATCTAGCGTGATTTTTTTTATAAAATTATGGATAAATAAATTGATATATAAAGAAATTTATATAAAGAGATTTATAAATAAATTTGTAGAAATTTATTCTTTTTATGGAAATTAAAATGAATCATGAATTGGTTTAATTTTAATTTGTAAAATCAATTATGAATTGATTTATCCATGATAAGAAAATTTTATACAAATTTTATTCCATAATTAAAAGAGAGAAGTATTTGTTTTATTATAAAGTTAGTTATAATAAAAGTTGGCTTAAACAGAATAATTCATAAGAGAATTTATAGGATAAATTTCTTATGAAAATTCCGTTAAGAGGGAGCCTTGGCAAGGGAGAGGCTACTATATAAAGGAACCAAAGGCTAGCCTTGAATTCCAATCAATTGAGTGATCAAGAGATCTAGTAGTTCTCTCCCTCTCTCTCTTATTCTCTCCCTCTCTCTTCCCCTTAGGGTCGGCTCCCCCCATCCCCTCCTAGGGCCGGCGCCCAACCTACTCCTCCTAGGGCCGGCGCACCCTCATCTCCAAGAAGTTGGCATGAGCAACATCCACCAAGGAGGAGCCAAACAAGAAGAAGAAGAAGCGGATCGCAACTCCTTCCTTCTCGGAATTTTGATTCCGTTACTTGGTGGTTAGTTTCCATCTTTCTCTCTTGTTTTTCTAGTTGTGCCATTGGAGAATCTAGTAGTTCTCGTCGGCACAAAACTCGTGGCTTTGCGAAGTCATCCTGAAGGGAACTCGGCGTGGACGCGAATAGAGGCGGAGCTTCCAAGGGACGCTACGGTTGGATCTCGTCCCTTACTTCGAGTTACGCGAGGTACTAAGTAAATTAGTTTACCTTTCCGCAAAGTTTTAATTTATGATCATGTCAACACATCAAAAGGTTGCATTCTAGATACGTGGTTAAAGTAATTTGAGAAATTATTTTATGCTAATTCTTCCGCTGCACGTAAAAATTTAAAATTTTACGAACCCGTATCCTTGTCAACATGCACCCGGTCCCAACAAGAAGACACCAAACCTCGGAGGAAGTGGAAGAAGATGGGGTATTGCCAGAGGTCACCTAGGTGAAGCCATTCTCCCCGACAACGACAGTCGGTGGAAAACGAGACCCGACACCGGTCTCGATTGCGTTCAAGAGGGAGGAGTCGGGGAGCTGCACCCCGCAGGTCTCCCTCTTTGGAAAGTGACCCCAGGAAGGGCAAGGCCCCCGCACGTGAACCTCCTTCTGGAAATATAGGAGTGATCTCCGAGGGGCCCACTGGAGTAGACTCCCACCGGGCAAGGAAGGTTCACACCCGGAGGTTGGAGAACTACACAATCGGGGCGAGTCAGAGCCAGGATCGTGGCCCTATGATCTCCTTCAGCCCAGAAGACTTGGAAGACGTAGAAGCTGTTAGATGTGTATACTAAAAGACTTGTTCTTTTTATATATATATGATCATCTACATTTTGAAAAGAGAATCACAACAACACAAATGCGTATTTATATTAGTATATGCATAAAAGTCCGATACTTTACATTGTAGATAACATGGTGTGTGGTGACACACCGAAGATCGTGATATCAATTCGTTGCATAGTATAAGTAGATACTCACAGCCGAGATGGAGTTGGACAAACCATCGGGATGGTTGTAGTGTAATTAGGTGTGGTTTGTCTTGACCATAGAATTTCACTAGTGTACTTTGTGTACATTGAGCAGGACCAAAACTAGAGGTCATCTAATTTGTACTGACTTGATAATTGAATTGAACCTTGGATTATTATGGAGTACAATCCCTAAATCCCGATATAATAATGGGCACGTATAGTTAATATTTATTTCTTTGATTTATCAATGGGCGAGATTTATTCCGCTAAATCGATAGACCCGATAAGTTAGAAAATAATTTAATTATATGGTGTGCCATTGCTTATTGACGGAATCCATGTCCTGGTGAGTTGAGATGATGATGCCCCCTTGATGAGCTCATAAGGTTCATCATGTTAAATCCTGTAGGTGGATTTGATCTGACATGATGATAAGGTTGAGTGGTACTAGTCAAGGAGCCAAAAGTTGATTAATTAAAATTATCAGTAATTTAAATAAATCGATGGACATTCGATATCTTAAACACGGGGGGATGGATTCACTCATAATAGGTGGAGCCCATATAAAAATATGAGGGTTGGTGAGGAAGTTCAATGGAGATCCTTTAGTGGAATTGATCTTCATTAATGGATTGGTTTTAGATCCATTAATGGGCTAAGACCCAACTCCTCCTCATGGCCCCTACCTTAGCCCTATATATACCCCATGGGATCAAGAAATCAAGGTGAATTAATCCAATTAATCATCCAACCAAGGCTTCTCTCCTCTCCTCTCTCCCTTCTCTCTCCTAGGGCATCTGACCGGCGCAAGGAAGAGGAGATATTCTCCTCTTCTTTTCTTCCTCTCATCTTCACCACCACTCGGCCAAGCTTCACATAGACAAGGAGGAGTCTTCCTCTTTCTTTTGTGGCGCTCGACGATGAGAGAGGAGTGGCCGGCGGCCAGTGGGAGGCGTCGCAAGGGGGTGTTGTGGCGGCGCCGCAAGCTTAGAGGAGGAGGAAAGTTTGGCCGGTTTTGGGTTGGAGAGAAGGTTGTTTATCTTCTTCATCTTCTTCTTCACCTTCCTCCCTATGCCTTCCTTATGGCTAGTGTGAGTTTGGTGGCTCTCGGTGGTCGGTGACGCAAGGAATAGGGTAGGCAGGCCGGTGGTTCCAAATCCTAGGGTTAGGGTTTGGCTCGACGTGAAGAGGTGGTTCTTTGGAGCGCCTTAGTGATCCCGGTTCTCGGTAGCTCATTGCCCACACGACATCAGGGAGGAAAGGGATATAAGGTAGAAGGCTACGAGGTAAACGAAGGTATAATTTTCTTCCTTGGCTCCTTTGTTTTAGTCTCGTCATTTCATGTGGATGTTAATTAATTATTATCGCTTTGATTATTTGTTAATCATGTTTAATAATTAATTAATTGGACCCCGATAATAAACATAAAAATCGACGATCCACTCGTCGTATTTTCCACGGTCGAACGATTACGCAAATTACAAGGTTCGATCTTTGAGATTGGTCAAGTTGTAATTTGGATCATTCGATACGATGACGTGATGGTCGTTGGGAGACAGGTCTACATTCGGATTAATTTTTTAATCCGTAGACATGGAGAGGTCTCTCAAGGATGACCAAGTATTCGCATAGGAAACCCACCAAGACATACCCATCAATTGTTATCAGAGCTGAGGTTTCCAGTTCTGTGTGTTTAGGATTGGTTAATTTTTTGCACATTATCATATATTTTATTTTGTTCGATGATATGTGGGTGTGCGTAGGCTAACTCTTTATTGCAGGCGCTAGATTCCAACTTATCATGGCCAAAATAATAGATGTATGTGATTGGTTGTGTAATTTTTGTAATTAATTAAATCCTCGGGGTTGACGAGGCTAGATAGTATTTAATTTTTATAATTAAATATGAGACGTGTTTAGCCGAGCTTTTTGTTTACTTTCGATCTAGATTTTATGTACACTCCTTCGTGGAGTATAGGATCGATGGATGTAAATAATTAACTAGTCAACTCGGCTTGGAGATCCCTTCAAGGTGGCTTGCGCATGGTGTAGTGAGGAGCGGACGAGGTGACGACACGACTGGAGGCGCATTGGATACCAAGGCCATGAAAGTTGGAAAATCTTGGATTTTTCTATTTCATTTTGTTAGTTTATGTGCTTGTCGTGTGTGTGCTTGTAAAATTTCTCGAACTAAATCACTAAGTGGGAGAGGGACCCTAAGGGTCCCGTGACCTCCATTACAATCTGATAAGTGATGCGAATAAGTCTGCGCGTCGGCTCTGAGTGTCTTCCTCCCTATCAGATGGGCTTGTTCTGTGGAACACTGGGTCAGAAAAGATTATTGAAAATTATTGAAGAGCATGTGTACTTCCCCATCGGAAGGCACATAATCAAAAATATTTTTTTAGTGTCGTGTAATGGTAAACACTTATATGCGAATAATAGTATCCTCCACATCGGAGTTACTGCTATTATTTGCAGTGTCAAAGTGAACCAACTATTAATCTTATTTGTCAAAAAGTTAGGTTGACAAGATAGTGAGATTAATGGGTAAAACCTTCTCTTACGAATGTAGGAATTCGTATACGTCCACACCATCGTGGCATGCGAATTTCTCAGTGTTTAGAGGTGTTGATTGATTTCAAAATTTTATTATTTGAGGAATCAATTTATTTTAGAAATCTAAAGTTGTGATTGTTATGATTCTTAGGAATTTTTCAAAATGACCTTTAACCCACTAGCGACAATACTTATGGAAAATAAACTTACTGGCCCCAACTATATAGACTGGAAAAGAAACCTGGACATTGTCCTTACTGTTGAAGAGTACAAATAAGTACTCTTCGAAGAATGTCCTGAAAAGCCTAGCGAGAACTCTAGTGAAGAGCAGAGGGAGCGTTACAAGAAGTGGATCAAGGCAGATGAGATGGCGCGGTACTACATTCTGGCACATATGTCGAATGTATTGCAACATCAGCATTAGGCCATGCCCTGCTAGTGACATGATGCTAAACCTCAAGGAGCTCTTTGGGCACCAGAGTCGGGCCGCTAGGCAGGTTGCGATGAAGAACCTAATGATGACTACTATGGTCGAAGGGACACCCATGAGGGATCATGTCCTAAAAATGATGGCTCACCTCAATGAGATTGAGGTGCTTGGAGCACAAATCGACGGGGAAACCCTGGTCGATATTATACTCCAGTCTCTGCTTAGGAGTTTTGAGCAGTTTTGACTCAACTATAACATGAATAAGCATGAGTATACATTGGGGGAACTACTAGGAGAAATCCAGGCGGCAGAGGGGCTCTTTCGTCAGAGTTCACAGGCCTTGGTCACTCAGAAGGTTTCTACTCCTTAGTCAAAAGGCAGGAAGAATAAGAAACAAGGTGGGTATAAGAAGGCGGCTGGATCGCAGGGACCTCGGACTGGCGTGAAGAAGCCGTGAGGCAAGTGTTGGTGCAGGCAGCACCTAAGTCAAACCTAGGTTTTGATAATGGCAAAGGGTTCAGAAGTTAAGGTGTTATTGTGATCTATCATGTTTACTGAGCGTGCAGGAAAAGACCTAGGTAAACTAGGCAAGAAGTCATGACAAAGGGCTGGCCAAAGAAGTCTTGGTCAAGGAATGGGAAAGAAGACCTAACCGGAAGTCTGGCAAAGAAGTCCTGGTCGAGGACTGGGCAAGAAGTCCTGGTAAGGAGCTGGGCACCGAAGACTTGACGGATGTTGGGCAAGAAAACCTGACCGGAAGTTGGGCACGAAGACCTAGTCAGGTGGATTGGGCAAAAGTCCAACCAGAGGAGCTGGTTGGCAAAAGGTAAATTCTCCTGAGAGGAGTAGGTGAGGACGCATTCCCCGTCGAGTGAACAGTAGGTGTCGGTTCGACCTAGGATTCCATTTAGGAGACCCAAAGTCAAAACCAAGACAGCTACGGCTGTAACTAATGGCTAACACATTTGTTTGTTGTGTTTTGAACTAACCTGAGTTGCAGGATCGAAGGACTGGTCGTCTGTAAGTGAGGTTCCTCACTGGGGCTGGGCGCCCGGATGGACTCGGGCGCCCGTAAGGATACGGGCGCCCCAGTGTGAAGGCAAATTCCAGAACACAGCCACGAAGCCTCTGGACAAAGGCAGATCAGGCGCCCATGAGGTCACGGGCGCCCCCATCAGCTCAGGCGCCCAAGTAGAGATGGATAAGCGGTGACCAAGCCTGCGGATAAGGGTTCGCGGAGGGAAGGCCACGTATTAGGCACCCCCATCGACTTAGGCGCCCGTATGAGCACTATAAAAGGAGGTGCGCCCCCAAGGCTTCGACATCAACTGCTCTCAACTCTCCAGACACTTTCACTCAAGCACTGCGCCCCGGCAAAGTTAGATTTCCAGATTTCAGCTTCGACGATGACTCTCTGCTCCGGAATTCGATCCACCTCGGGCATCGGTAAAATTTCAATTTATGAAAGTGTTGTGATTTAAATTTCCAATTCTATATATGTACTATCATCTTGTAAAAACATTATCAAATATAGAATTGCCCAAAGTAAACGGTCAAGAACTGTGGGCCTTGGAGTAGGAGCCGACCGCGACTCCAAACCAAGTAAAAAAACGATTTGTGTTCTTGTGTATTTTGTCATTTTCCGCTGCGCATTTACTCTTTTACTCCGAAAAATTTTATAACAATATTCACCCCCCTCTATCGATTTCTTCGATCCAACAAGTGGTATCAGAGCGGGTGACTCAAATTTGGTGCAACCACCAATTTGAGATTGTTTTCGGATTTTACGAAATTGTTTTTAATTTCTTTTTTGAATTTTTCTCGTTAATCGAGGTTGGTGCAACACCACTCGATCGTTTTTATTTCGATTAATTTTCTTCCGCACTACTAATCCAAGACCAAGTCTTGGGACAAGATTTTTCTATTTTTCTTATTTTTCAGAATTAGTATGGCCATGCAAGAGGGTTTCAACACAGCCAGACCACCGTTATTCAGTGGAGAAGATTTCTCCTACTGGAAAAGTCGGATGGAAGTCCAACTGAAAACTCAGGTGGATATGTGGATAATATTCCAATCTAGCCTCGAAATCCCCAAGAACGCAGAGGGAGTGGCATAGCACTACTCCGAATGGGATGCCTCACTGAAGAAAAAGATCAAGGCTGATGCAAAGGCAACTCAGACGTTGCAGTGTGGATTAACCAGGGAAGAACTGAACCGGGTGGGTCCTTTCAGCAGGGCCAAAGAACATTGGAGCAAATTGATTGAGCTGCACGAAGGTACCTCCGACACCAGAATCGGCAAAAGGGATCTGTTGCTGAACAGACTACACAATAAAGATGAATGTGTTGGTGCAGAATACACCTAAGTCAAACCTGTGTTTTGATAATGGCAACATAGCTCAAAGGTTAAGTCTTACTTGTTATCTAACAAGTTACTCTAGTGTGCAGGAAAAGCCCTAGAGAAGGACTGCTAGGCACTGGCGAAGGAATACCAGGGTAAAAAGACCTAGCAAAGGACTGCTAGGCACTGGCAAAGGAATGCCAGGGTCAAAAGACCTAGCGAAGGACTGCTAGGCACCAGGCGAAGGATAGCCTGGGAGTGAAGCCCTAAGCAAAGGAATGCTAGGCACCGAGCGAAGGGCTGCTCGGCATCCAAGACCTGACAAAGGACAGTCAGGCAAAAGTCCAACCAGAGGAACGGTTGGCATCAGGTAAAATCTCCCGAGAGAAGTAGGTGAGGACGCGTTCCCCGTTGAGGGAACAGTAGGCGTCGGTTCGACCTAGGGCTCCATTTTGGAGACCAAAGTCAGAACCAAGACAGCTAAGGCTGTATAAATTAATGCTTTATTTTGTTTTCGGACTAACCCTAGATGCAGGACCAAAGGAACGTGTGTCTGCAGCTCAGAGAGCCTTAATGGAGTGAGGCAGCAGCTGAGTAGGGCGCCCTGAGTGTCTAGGGCGCCTCCAAGGTGAACAAGAAACAAGTAAAGCAAAAAGGAGTTCGGCTAACCACTGGCCGAAGGCGCCCTCAGCATCCAGGGCGCCCTCAGCGCCCAGGGCGCCCTCAACGCCCAGGGCGCCCTCAGCGCCCAGGGCGCCCTCAGCTCCCAGGGCGCCCTCAGGAGCCAAGGCGCTCCGCGCTTATGCCAGCGAGGCCGATCAACTCTATCCAGCCGAGAAGACCGCGTCAACCAAGGCACCCTCAGCGACCAGGACGCCCCCAGCGACCAGGGCGCCCCAGAGGTCAAACCTCATCCCTATTCGGGTGGGATAAAGCTTGACCAAGCGAAGTACGGATCGGCTGACACGTGGGAGGGCGCCCCCGACGTCTAGGGTGCCCTAGGTGCTATAAATAGCACCCCTCGACCCCAAGCTTCAACAATCAATTCTCTCAACGCCTCAAAGCTCTTCTACACTCGCGCTGCGCCTCGGAATCCTTCCAACTCGAGCCGACGACGTTCTGCTGCTCCGAAATAGTCAATCTACTCCGGACGTCGGTAAAAGAGCTAATTAAAAGTTTACTGCACTTATTTGTAATAAATTATTGTAAACTGTTTTGCGCGTATATAGAATTTCCCAAAGTAAACGGTCAACGACCGTGGGTCTTGGAGTAGGAGTCGACACAGGCTCCGAACCAAGTAAATCGACTGTGTCTTTGTGCTGTGACTATTTTTATTTTATTTCCGCTGCGTACGTGCTCTTTATGAAAATTCGAAAGTTTATCGATATTCACCCCCTCTATCGGTGTTCTCGATCCAACAGAATGAGGGTGAATCAGCAGCACAGCTCCACGCCAGAATCCAGGAGCTGATGAACGACCTGCACACAATCGGTCACAAGGTAGAGAACCTTGACATAATCAGGTATACCTTAAATGCTTTCCCAAGAAATACTCTGTGGGCATCTATGGTAGATGCTTACAAGGTTTCTAGGGATCTGTCAAAAATTAAATTAGATGAATTATTTTCAGAATTAGAATTACACGAACAGACTAACTGCACTTTGGCTGAGAAAGGTATTGCTTTTCTTGTAGGCAAACCCCAAGGAAAGGTAGCCAAGAAAAAGCCTCAACCTGCACCCGAGTCTGACTCAGACTCGGACTCAGAATACAGTGAAGGGGATCGACCCATGTTGGTGCGGCTAGCTCGGGACTACTACTAGGAGCTGAAGCATCAAACCAACAAAAGGAAAGCAAGCCAACGAAAGGAAGATCCAGCTAAACTTTCAACTTCAAAGACCAAGCTGAATGTTACTTGCTACGAATGAAACAAGAAGAGACACTACAAATCGGAGTGCCTCAATCTAAAGGAAGCGAAGAAAACTTGAAGGAAGAAGGCTCTTCAAGCCACGTGGGACGAATCTTCCTCCGAAGAAGAAGAAGAGGTCCCATAGTCAAATCTACTCACCTTAACCGCTTCGGAAGACATCAACACCGGATCGGAATCGAAGTGAGACGACGGAAAGCTCAAAATATCGGAGAACGGCCAAATAACGGTAAGAGGTTATTCCGAAATTGAATTATCAAAATTAATAGTGTACTTATCTCGTAACTTGGCGAAAGCCAAAATCCGAGTTGAATCCCTCCGACAGAAAGTAAAACTCCTGACAGAGGAAGCTGACTCTAGATCCTTGTCCGAGTAGGTTCAAGAAGGAACCTCTACTCACGTTGAAAAGCTTGAGAAAGAAAACTCCTCCTTGAAAACTCAAGTCAAGGAGCTATGAGTGACTTTAGAACGATTCACTTAGTGTTCCAAGGGTCTTGAAATGATCCTTGGAAAACAGAAGTTCGTTCTTAATCGATCTGGGTTAGGGTATCGAACCAAGTCAAGACAACGACCATATTATGCTGTATTGAACCAACCTAGAGCCAAAGTTCAAGCATGGGTCCCCAAACATTGCTTGAACAACCAAGCTAGACCAAACCAGTATTGGATTCCCAAGGAAAAGATTCACATCTTGCCTAATCATTATTGTGGCTTTAGTCCAGGGGGAGCCAATTTAAAAACAATTTTTATAGTTAGATTTTTTTTTTTAATTCGTTAAGTTTATTGCATGCTTGCCTATTTATTTCTTTCTGCAAATTACTATGCTTAGACCAAGGACTGGTTAGACTAAGGACTGAAATGACTTAATTGAAATTTGAACAACATAGTATTGGGTGGAGGTGAGATGATAGTACGTTAGGGAAGCCATTTTGGTGGAACTAGCCGAAGCTACCGATCCAAGACCCAAACTAGTTAGACCAAAATCTTTCAAGAAGTAACTTGAAGATGAATTTTCAATAAAAGGCTTTGTCAAGGAAAGGGTTGATGATCCAATAAGGCTACGGCCAAAGAAGACCTAGTGCCTCGCCAAGACCTGGAAGCCAATTATTGAAAATCAAATTCACTTTACTATTGTCAGATTTGAATCTAACACAAATTCCAGTTAATCTTAGATTCAATCACTTTTCAAAATAAAATTAAAACTTAATTGTTTTTAAAATTAATTTAACCTTTCAAAATTTAATCATGCTTTTCAAATTAAAATCTTTATTTCTGTTAAAACCTGTCTCACAAAACCCATAAGGTTAACATGATTGATAACACTAGATTGGGTGAGACAGAAAAGGTTGTGAAAATCAATTTAAGCTATCCTTAATTCTAATTGGATCCAAATCAATAAATACTTTATGTGTAGGAACATAAAGATTTGGACCAATGAATGTTGGATAGTGGATGCTCCAGACACATGACTGGAAACAAATTGAAATTCACCAAACTCAAGTTCAAGAACCTAGGCTTAGTAGCATTTGGCAACAATGCTACACTCAAAGTCATTGGGTCAGGTAACATTGAACTCAAATTAGATTTTGTGATTAGAAAGGTACTCTTGGTTGAGAGCTTTTAATTTAATTTGCTTAGTATAAGTCAATTATGTGATACTGGCTATGTAGTTACCTTTACCAACTTTGACTGCCTAAATAGAAACCTTCAAGACTCAGAAGTCATGCTTAAGGACACTAGGGAAAATAATATTTATACTATCAATTTACCCTTAATACCTAAATGCCTATTAACTCAATTAGATGAATCCAACCTCTGGCATAGGAGATTAGGTCACACTAACATTAGACTAATTTCAAAAATCACTCAATTTGGTATAATTAAAGGAGTACCAAAAATTAAAAACTATGAAAACACAATATGTAATTCATGCAACCAAGGTAAACAAACCAAGTCTAATCACAAATCAATTCAATCAGACCTAACTCAAACCACACATGAGCTCTTGTACCATAACCTATTTGATTCATATGGAGCCAAGTCACTAAGCAGAAACCGGTAATGCTTAGTCATTATCGATGACTACTCTAGGATTACTTGGGTTAGGTTCCTAAAAACTAAGGATGAAACCCTAAACCTGTTTATTGACTTATGTATGGTAATTGAAAATCAAAATGATACCAAAATCAAAAGACTTAGGAGTGATCATGGGAGAGAGTTTGAGAATCAAAGGTTTGACAAATTTTGTAGAATAAACGGGTATATTCATGAATTTTTGTGTCCTAGAACCCCCCAGCAAAATGGGATAGTAGAAAGGAAGAATAGAACCCTACAGAAAGCCGCTAGGACCATGCTCAATGAATTCAACTTAGCTAACCAATTTTGGGCAGAAGCAATAAGTACGGTTTGCTATATCCAAAATAGGGTCCTAATCAACAAAAGACATAATAAAACTCCCTATGAGCTATATTACCATAGACTACCAAACATACATTACCTAAGGGTCTTCGGATGCAAAGTACATATCCTAAACACCAAGGACTACCTAGGTAAATTTCAGTCTAAGTCAACTCCAGGAATATTCTTAGGATATTCAACAACAAGTAAGGCCTATAGAGTCTACAATAAACAAACTAATAAAATTGAAGAAACAACGAATTTAATCTTTGATGAGGAAACCAATCTAAAATCTGATAATCAAAACCTAAACCCATCCAATGTCGATCAAGAGGAAAACGAGCCACTTATTGAACCACCAAGTGAACCACTAGTTGAACCACCAAATGAACTGACTCTCGAACCAACCACTGTTGGTGCAGAAAGTACCCAAGTCAAACCTGAGTTTTGATAATGGCAACAGGGCTCAAAAGTTAAGTCTTA